>MU913921.1:0-18905 GCA_036418165.1 Cooperia oncophora | reverse complement strand
TCGATATCAGAGAGAGAGAGAGAGAGAGAGAGAGAGAGTGCTAGGCTGATTTTGAGCGTGCCCACACTCGGGAGCTTGGAGGGCTGAGCTTCATATCGTCACGATAGTTTTGATCTGGCACGTTGTTGGCCTCGTATCTGTGTAAGCCCCATGTTTGTTTTCCATATCCTCATTTCAATACATAGCTGGCTGAGCTTGTTTCTAGAACAAAGTCAATATCTCACGTCCCATCAATAGTCATCTACTCTGTGAAAATTAAGGCGGAAATGTGCGGCAGTATGTGTATTCAGGTCATATTAATTCCTATACGAACCAGTATTGTAATTAGGCTATGAAGCATCCAAAAAGAAATTTCACCGCCCGTCTTTGTTCGAACGCGACCAAAAAAGAGCTGCAGCTGGGCTGTAATGCTCTTCCAAAGCAGAAGGATGCAGCGTTACCTGTCAAGAGGGCCCTCCAAAGTATTGTCGGCATCATGTTTATTTAGTGGTAACAAAGGAATTTCAAATCATTCCAATAGGTAACGACACTCCTCGTGGATCTAAAAAGAATACGAAATTTCATCTACTTATGGTCAATGCTATTCTAGTCACCCTTGGGAAAAGAAGACCGGACAGACTCATGCGACATGGTTGAGAAAATAATTAGTGCTGACTGAAAAATTGGGGAAAATTGAAAACAGTTGACAAAATGGAACGGGGATTTGAGAAATGAGTGATTATTTCTTGTTTCCCAGCCAAAAAAGGCCTTCTGTAGAAAGCGTTTTTCTAACGATGAAATGCTGAAAGCGGTAATTGACGCACTTTTCGAGGACAATGAATAAAATATTTTTAGAAGGTATTGAAAGGCTGTTACCGAAGAGCAAGGAAGTGCATTAAGGTTACGGGGGACCAAATTGAAAAATAAATTTTATTCAGAATTTTCTGCCTTTTCCTTCATACCTTTACCAAAAATACATTGGACATCCCTCGAGTAGGTACTTTTTGGACTCAAATGGTCTCGGGAATGATAGTACAACTTTGCCTCATAAATTCAGGTTGTTATTATTGCGGGATAGCCATGAACGACAAATGTGTGGACTTCGGAACAATACCCTCTGGTCGTGATGACGGAAAATGAGGGCGCAAAAACATTGCATTAGATAGAGACTACATCCTAAGCGTGTTCTTCCTGCATCCCATACCCTGTTGAAAAGCAACAAACATCACTAGCTTATATCTTTGTAGGCAAGTTACAATTCAGACCAAGGAAACGGGTCCAAGAAACCAGCTACTGTTAATCCCGTACTACCGCACTCTTCGAAGTTCAGGCCAGGTTTTGACAGAATTTTTCTCACGTGTTTAGACCTAGCTGAAGATTCGTTAACGAAGCTGTTTGACCTCCGAGCAGGGAATAGCTATATGTATACTGGCGCCGGCGTCAAAACTGGATAGTAATGACGGCTCCTGTAACGCCAGAGCGAGGCGTTATCACTTGGGCTCGATTCCATACTTGTTTTCCGATACTTGTGTTCAATGGATCAGAAAACTATTTGGACCATTCTTGTAGCCAAATCTACAGCTAGGGAAAAAGTTCGATCAAAATGTAGTCCATTTGCAAGAAGGGGAATAGCGCCGAATGTGGCGTAGCTGGTCATTGTCGCCGGTTATGCTGTATTCAAGTTGGATGCCTTTTACGCGCGGGCCTCCGATTTTTGATTTTTGTGGGCAGTATCGATGTTGGCTTAAGGAACGCTCCATTGCGACACCATAATTCGTGCTAGACTGCATAAATTACAAGATGTTAAAATGCTTAAGCGAAATGAGGAAGCTGAGTTACGGGGTAGCGTATGGTTTCGGATGAGCTTCACACCTGTACTTGTGCTTTTGATTGGAGTGGCTGTGTGTACCCTCGTGTTTGTATCCTTGTGTGGGAGCCAAATTCGATTAGTGGCGTTAGGTGCCCAAAGAAGCGCGAAGCGAACTTCCTCAAGACTTACATAGTTTCTGTTCCCTTCAGGGTATATGGCACGATAATTCGTACTCGGTCTAAATTGCTATCAGGGTGCTATGTAGCGCATAATGGCGAAAAAACCAAGCGAAGCCGCGGAGAAAAGCTTTCGTTCTTAATGACCTGGAAAAGCAATTTTGCAATAACATTGAAATTATGTTAGGTTGGACGAAAAGTCTTGCGACACTTTGAATATATTGTTCTAGAAAAAGACCAAAAATCATTCCAAAGGTTCTTGTCCCTGATTAGTGAAGAGCCGTCTAGAGTTTCTGCAGATGGACATGTCATGACTTCAAGGCAGGTATTAAAACTTGAAAGTCCCTCAAATTCGAGGTACTTTTTGACCTATCCCATATTATAAGTAAATGTACGGCCACTAAGGCGTGGAAGCGATCGAGGAAGCTAACGCCTATATTGTCTTGAGGAAGGATATCGCTTGCCATGGCAGAGGGTAGCTTTTGCATCAGCGCTTCCTAGGCTGGACTTATTTAACTCGGAGGTAGGCAATGTATAGGTCGGCCACCAGCACAGAATGACGGCCCTTTACTCAAGCTTCTTGAGGCGCAGCCGAACGTAACCACCAGTAAGTTGGCAACCTCTCTGGGCTCCACCTAACTGACAACTGCCATGCTTCTCCGCAATCTCGGTTATCGGAAAATTTTTTATGAAGGATGCCTCATGAGTTGGACCCGTCTGACAAGTCATACCGAATGACCGTGACTGAGTTTTCTTTTCCTTGTACACACTGGAAGAACATTTGTGAGATCTTGTGGTTGGTAGCGAGTGGTGGAGTCCTTGCGTACATCATGCACATGTCCCTCGCAGGATCTCTCAAACAGTAAAGTAGATTGCTTATGGTTAGCCAAGCAGATGTGCATGGGGTGAAGATTTTAGTGTGGATCGTCTTTTGTTGCTGTGAATGTAATCCACGGTCTGCGGATAGGAAATCGATTCTCGTTCTCCCTTAAGGCACTTACCGCGATAAAGTGGTCCTCAAAATGAATTCGTGCTGTTTGGAACCCTCTACGCCTTGACGAAGATGATAGCACTTTCATCCCTCAATATGGCGCGATGAGGAAGTTATAGCGATTTCCACAAGGCTCGCTAGGCTCGCTGAGACGGTAGGTGGACGAGGCGTCCGGTCCCGAGCTGCTTCCGTCCCTTTAAACCTGCGCGGCGGATGAGTATGACGTTCGAAGGCGTCCTATTTCGAAAGTCGGGACGCAATTGCGGCCGCCGCACCGATCCCGGCAGCCACAGCCGGCGCACTCGTCCAGGCCCCGCCCCCACTGCTAAAGGGAGGTCCGTGTTCCGGGTGTTCGCGAGGTTTTTTTCCACTGGGGGGTTACAAATGGGCCACTGCTTCGTTACTGGGCACCAATTACCCGAACACTTTATCGCGGTAAGTCTTCTTCTTCTTCTTCTTCTTCTCCCTAGCGTTAGTCCCGCGCCGTCGCAGGGTCCGCTGTTCTTATTACACGTCGCCACTTGTTCCGATCCACTGCATCTTCTGCTGTGGCTTTCACTTCAGTGAGGTCCCTCTTGATGATCCCTCCATCTTTCGGCTCCTCGTGGTCGCTTGCCCTCTACCTCGAGTTCCAATGCCTTCCTTATTGGGTGGTCTTCGGGCCTCCTCAGTACATGACCGTACCATCGCAGTCGCTGCTCTCGTGCCTTCAGCTGGATAGGAGCCGTCTGTGTGACTGCTCTGACGTCCTCGTTTCTGACTCTGTCGAGTCGTGTCCAGCCGCAGGCCCATCTCAGCATCCTCATTTCAGCTGAGTGGAGCTGCCTTTCATGGTCCTTGCAGATGGGCCAGCACTCACTGCCGATAGCATGTAGCCTTACCACACCCGGTACACCTTACCCTTGGAGCTTCTCCGGGACACGCCGGTCGCAACAAGCACCAGTGGACTCCCTCCATTTCATCCAGGCTGCGTTGATTCGGGCCGTCACCGCTTGGTCCACGCTGCCATCAGCTGCTAGGTTGCTCCCCAGGTACTGGAAATCCTCGACCCTTTCGATGCTCTCGCCATGGCGGTCTACGATGACTTCGGCGCACTCTTCGTGCTTTGAACTACTTGTCCTCTTTACGTTCAGCCGGAGTCCATTCGCAGCGAGCACATCCTGCCACCGCTGCACCTTGTCCTGAAGTTCCTCCCTGCTGTCCGCTATCAGGGCGATGTCGTCAGCGTAGAGGATGGTTTTCAGTGGTCCCTCCATGAGTTCTTTTGCCATGACATCTAGAGTCAGGAGGAAGAGGAACGGGCTGAGGGCTGACCCTTGGTGTACCCCAACCGTAATGTTACCACCTCCCTTGTCAAGCCGTGAGGGGTGCGTACAGCTGCTTTAGCCCCATCGTACATGTCCTTCACTAAGGAGATGAGGTGTTCCGGAACGTTACGTTCTCTGAGCGCACTCCAGAGTACAGGCCTTGGCAGGCGGTCGAATGCCTTCTCAAGGTCCAGGAAGGCTAGGTAGCAGGGTCGCCGCTTCTCTCGGTACTTCTCCATCAGCTGTCTGGCGATGAAGATGGCATCGGTGGTGGACCTCTCGGGCATGAAGCCGAACTGTTCCTGCGAGATAGGGACAAGTTCCCTCAGCCTAGTGTTGACCAGGCGCTCGTACAGCTTCATGGTATGGGGAGTCAAGTCTGAATCCCCACGGTAGCTGAGGCACTCCGTCGGCGTACGCCTTTCTGTTGAAGATGGGAACGATTGTGCTGCTCCTCCACGCATTCGGCATCCTTCCTTCAGCTGTTACGTTGTTTAGGAAGTGCGTGAGCCAACTCACCCCATGCTCTCCCAAGGGCCTTCCATGCCTCTATCGTATCCGCCCAGCCGTCTGGACCCACTGCTTTTCCAGCTTTCATTCTCCCTAGCTCCCGGCGAACTTCATCCTTCGTCCAGGGAGTGATG
Organism: Cooperia oncophora; assembly: GCA_036418165.1. Lineage (NCBI taxonomy): Eukaryota > Metazoa > Nematoda > Chromadorea > Rhabditida > Trichostrongylidae > Cooperia > Cooperia oncophora. The sequence goes on along the minus strand of MU913921.1, from coordinate 13,998 downwards.
GGACCTGCCGTCGCCTCTACCTGTGGGCTATCCTTGGCGAAAGATTCGGCGTTCAGAAGTCCAAGTATTCTTCCCACCTCTTCGCTGAGCTTTCGCTGGTTTCCTGAGAAATGGCCCTGTTTCTGCTCCTTCTCACAGTCTTTACGACCCTGATGTCCTGAGCTGCGCGATGCCGAGCTTTAGCCAGGCGGAAGACGAACTTGTCCCCTTCTCGGCCTTCCAGCTTGTCGTACAGGGCGTCCATTCCGTATTCTTGGCCTTAGCGAGTCGCTTGCAGCTCTTGTAGGCAGCGTAGTCTTCTGGGCTCCGTGTCTTTTGCCAGCGTTTGTATGCTTCCTTCTTCTGCTTGACGATCCTCTGGACTTCCTCGTTCCAGAACCAGGCTGCCTTGTCTCCTCTGATACCACCTCGCGTCTCTCCCAGGACCTCCCTTGCACACTGTAGGATGACCTCTGCTGCGTAGGTCCAGGTGTCCTGTGGAACTGGCCGCCATGTGGGTCGGGCAGCCCAGCCCTCCAGCGATTCTCGGCCCAATGGAGTATCCTTTTCATCCGCTGCCCATTTTTCCACCACCGCACCGAATTCTCCTGCTCATGCTCCAGCCCTCCAGTCTTCTGGAGGTCAATGGCGATGTCTGCCAGGAGAGGCCTGTGCTGAGGGCCCAGCTCTTCCCCAGGCAGTACCTTGATATCCTTGACGGTTTTGAGAGACGATCTTCTGACCAGGACATGGTCGATTTCCGTTTGTCTCCCTCCACTGCTGTAGGTTACCTTTTGGGTCCTCCTTTTCGCGAAGAAGGTGCTGCAGATTGCTAAGTCGTGGGCTGTGGCTAGGTCAAGGATTCCGCCTCCCCAGCGGTTCTTTGTCCCTATTCCTTGACCTCCGTGCACCCTTTCTAGACCCCTTCTGTCCCTCCCAACATGGCCATTCAGATCTCCAGCTATGGTGAGATAGTCCTCTTCCGGAACCGATCTTATGGCCTCGTCCAGGGTCAGGTAGAACTCATCCTTTTCGGCTTCAGAGCAACCGGATTGTGGTGCGTACACGGTCAGTACTGTCCAGTACCCCTCCTTCGTGTCCATTCTCACTCCCATGATCCGGTCACTGATCCTGTTCACAGTGGAGACGCAGTCCTTGAGGGATTCTGCCACCGCTATGGCAACGCCATTCCGTTTGGTGTCTGCTCCATTGTAGAAGAGTTTAACACCTTCTCCGAATCTCGCGGGCCTTCGCACTCTGCCATCGCCGTTTCCTCAGGCAGGAGGAGTGAGATTCCTGCGTCTCAGTGAGGTCGATAGAAACTTCCCGGTAGGCGACCACGTTCAGGTCCCAATTCGAATCTAGCTTCTTTGGCCGGAGGTTCGTTCACGAAAGCCGTCGGTAGGCGCTTCTCGCATACTGACCACAGAACTCGGGCGAGGGTTCTGCGCGCCACTTCCGGGTGACGTCCTAGCTTTTACACTGATTCTATTGCGACTTGTCATGGTTGTTGTGACGGGTTCCTCCATCAGCCGGCCTGCCAACCTGGGCCTGACGCTGGTATCGTCCCCATTTTTGCACTTTATCGCGGTAAGTGTCTTTAAAAAATGAGTTGGATGTAGTCATCCCATCGAAACCTCAATTTTACTTAAAGTTTCAATTATTTACAATTTGCTAGATAATGAGTTCCAATGAATGAGATTCCGAGTGATTTGCGTCTCTAGTTTATGTAAAAATACGCATTAAGCCAGCACACTTCCTGACTGTACCACTATAGTTCGAAGGAGAGATGAAGGAGAGGTGAATCAGCTTTATGAAGTTTATAAGATGAACTGGATTTAAACGCCCTCACTCTCCAGAACAGAGTTGAAGTTAGAGGCTCACAATTTTTGATGCGAATCAGCCTGAAAAGCTGAAATACCACAATTTTCTGAAATCTGAAAAGGTGAAATGCCTCACTCTGGAACAGAAATGGAGTCATTTTTCTTGGCTGAAATACAGTGTGTTCGCCGCGCTTTCAATCTGACTCCTGAAAAGAGGACCTAATTTGAAAGTGGTTAGCTAGCACGCATTAGACTCCCGACAGCTGCCATTATGTGGGAGGGGGGGGGGCGGCTGGGAAAATGTATAGGCTTCGAACCAGATTCAGAGTGAAAAGTGGGCACATCCAACTACAGTTCATTTCATAAACATCATAAAGGTGGTAGTTCATAAAGATGGAAACAAGCAACTCTAATTCATCTCATGAACTTCATGTTTACCGCACCCTCAATTCTCCAAATAATGGTGCATTAGGACTGAACGGATTGCTTGCATAATTAAAAAAAAACACTGAGGCAAACCTCTCAGTTCATTTTGTATAGGCTAGCCAGGTTGACGAAAAATCGACCGCCGCCGATATTTCCCTCGAATTCAAGGCGTTGTCTCGAAGAGTGTTGTCCGACGTCTATGTACCACAAAAATGTACGGATGTCTACTCCGAATCAGTTCAGAAAAATGGATATGTCTAGCTCCAGTTGTCCGATGAACTTCAACATGATTCTTCATGTGAGTCTTTAGAAAAACCTCAGTAATTACCGACCGTCGACGACCGCTTTGAAGGGATTTCGTTTCAAAGGCAAGTTGCACGACTAATCGCCAGGAAAGATTAGGATTGATATCCCCAGCAGAACCGGTAGGCGTTGCAGGCGCCTCTTCCAAGGAGTAAGCCTATAGCCCACATTAAGCTGCAACACACCGACCCGCCCGCCCACCAATGTCCGACCGATTCTGATACTCATGTCGCTTTATTTGCGAAGTACAACATGAAACATACGAAACGAGGGCAAGGTGAAACTCGTCTGAAATTGCTTTCTGGGTCGGTAAAACAAAACTTTCTCGCAGGTTTTGATGGCTTCTACTCTAATTCACATCATTTTGTTCACAATCGTGGCAATCATGGCAATCCCTTTAGCGACTGATACTACTAAGAAGAGTCAGAAAATCTTTCAGCCTACAAATGTCGTGTCTCCTCCCCCCAACATGTCCGTCTGACGATGGCTAGTGCCTCCGATTGTGCCAGTTCTTCACCAAGTATCCTTTTTCAGCACTGCCAGCTGCTATTTCCAATGAAAATCTGTGTGTATCATTCAGCTCATAAATAGATCTTTCTATGAAAAAAAAATCCGGGTCTTTCAATGCTCGCAGTACGTCCCTCGTCATTCTCATATACAAGTCGTTTCTTCGCAAGTGCAGATTAGCAACCTCTGACGATAGCTATTTCCGATAAGCAAAAATCCTCTTCCAGCAACTATTAGTTGTACTTTTCAGTGAATCCCAATCTCATCTCACAAATGTCGTGCCTCCTGAAGCACATGAACAGGTCTCTTCGTCGAACACAGGTTGATAGCCTCTGATGATGGTTATTTTAGACCACCAAAAATTCTTTTCCAGCAGTTGTTGCTCTTTCCAGCGGAAGTCTGAGTACCTTTCAGCTCAATTTCGTGCTTCATTATAAACACTCACTTCTTCGTCGAATGCAGGTCAAGGATGTCGTGCCTCGTGACCCTCATAAAAGGTCTACTAGTCAACACTTGTGGTACCCCCTGAAGATGGCTGTTTTGGACCAAGAAAAATAACCTTTTCCAGCAACTATTGATCTTTCCAGCAAGAATCCGAAAACCTTCCAACTCGATTTCATGCCTCCCAGCCCTCATGAGCAAACGCTCATATCAATATGCAGGTTGGTAACCACTGGCTGTTTCGGACCACCAAAAAGGTTCTGTTTCAGCGATTAATTTGTAGTTTCTATGAAATCCAAGTACCTTTCAGATAACAAATGTTGTGCCTCACAACCAGCCAGGACTATTTTTGTTCCTACATGCCTCAGCTATGTGCGGATTAGCCATCTTTTATGTCGACGGAGTTCTACTCGCGTCCAGCACACTCGAAAAGTTGTTTTCAATGAAGCATTTTCCAAAGTGGAGTGAAAGTCAGATCATTTTACAGACTACAAACCGTACGCCATTTACTAGCAATCGCGGAACTCATGTGGTGTGAGAAAGTTCTGAACCTTTGATCCCGACGGAACTTTTTTGTTTACTCACTTTCAGAGGTATTACTTTTATTGGTGAAGATATTTTTGCGTGAATTTTAATAATGTAATGAATAGTACGGCTGTGATAAACATCTTCGCGATTACATGACTAATTCCTGCATATTTATCGCCATGTAAATAAATTCGCATAATAATAGCATCGTTTCTCAGTTGGAATGAAGTCTAAACTTCAGAAAAAAGAACTCTTTCACCTGCAGTCTTTACTTTTACTTTTACTTTACAGTCAATACTTTTAAGTATGACTGAAAGAGTACGTTAGTTGTGAAGTACGAAAACCTGCGGTTACAATGAGCACGTTACGAGACCGAGCTAAAGTTGAGCGACGTAAACGGCAGCACTGGACAACATCATAGTGGAATCTGCTTACCGGGCGGGAAGGGGGAGCTCATGGTCGTAGAAAGGGGTAGTCTTCCTTTAGCTTTGTTTATTTATCGTTATCTCCGCATCACCGATAGGTGAGGCCAATTTCATGTACTCATGGCCGGACAGTGACGAAAAAGCGGCTCCGGATAGTAGCATCCAGCTGAACTATCTTGTTCTCTCGTTCGCCCTTTAGAAATGTCTTCCTGAAATCCCCTATAGATCCTAACTATATACAAAGCAACGTCTTTCTGTTTACCGTGTTTTCTGTCTGTCTATCTCTCCGAAATTCGGAATCACCTGAAGAGCCAGTTGGAGGGGGGTCAAGGGTGGGTTGGGTAGGGCATGGGCCAAGATGTACGGAACACACATGAACTGAGCTAAGTCCCGCCCACTGTGGGCACTGTTGCGCACGGTTGTGAGCTACATTTTCAAAAATTCGTAGTTCGGTTCTAGAAGATCCCGGAGAGCGGAAATTGTGGGAAACGATAAGCAGTCAGTTGGCGGATGAAATGAGGGAGTCACACCCGTGATGGGGGAGGCGTGCTATAGGTGGGCGGTGCTCGCTACAAAACTTTCAAAAATTCTTAATTCGGTTATAGAGGGTCCCGAGAGCGGAAATTGTGGGAAACGATAAGCAGTTCAGTTGGGGACAAATGAGGGAGCACACCCTGTCATGCCTTGGCTTGACCCCTATGTCAAGTCCTGGCCGGTTTGTAGAGTCCACCCCGACCCTAGCTGGGGACGTTGTGGGCACTGCAGAGCGGTGGCTAGTGGCTGACATTACATTAGTTTCGATAACCTCAGAGACAAGACGATAAATGCAAAATATGTTACGGCTTTGAACCATTAGTCGTCGCGATTACAAGGTTCAATATATTATTTACCAGACGGATCACCCGGCTGTCGCCGGGTGCTCCTCCTTCTTTATCAGGCCTGGCTTCGCCAGGCACTCTTTTTTAGGCGAGGTAGAGTGTGCAAAATACGCCGAACCGTCACAGTTCATTTTCCAGCAAAATGTAGAAAAATAGTTGAAAATAGCTCGAGCAATGGGTTAAAGTTGGATCAGCGAGTCGAAGTTGAAGTTGAACCGGCGCTATGATATTCGTGTCAAATAGACGCACACGCACGGACATAGCCGATTACATATGGTGGGATTGTAACCAATGTAGCGCTGAATCCTTTGGTCCACTCTTTTCTCGGAGTTAGTACCAAAAATCTCCATAACCCTCACACGAAAATTCAGCAACCTGTTAGAACAGCCTTAAATCCTACCGCTTGATGCGTTCTCCACCATACTGCTCAACACTTTATATGGTCCTCTCTCAGACTGTTGATGAAAGATAGTGGATAGATAGATGAAAGATAGACATGGTGATAAAGCCAGTTGCTGCAGTTCATGCCAACTGAGTAAACAACCGCCATGCTTCTGAACTCCAGTTGCTTTAGCGGCCGTACATGATGTCAATAACGATAAAGCCCAGGAGTGAGTTGTGTGCGAACTACTGGGAGCCTGATACCTGGATCATATCAATCGCATGTGGATGTAAGCGGTGTTGCGGATTTCCGCATGATGAGGTCCCCCGTAGGTCGAAATCTTACCTATATGCTCTTAGATTTTGTCACCCACCCCGTCCCTCCTGTATACCATCTCGGAACCACGGTCTCAATTCAGCCGATGTTAGGAATTGGGTGACCCTCCGCGTCTAAGGTCCCCTTATCAAATCTTATCAGGTGTTATCAGCTTCTGTCACACACCAATCATGTCCACCCCCTTTCCCCTACACCACTTCTCGAAATCAATGTCCCACGGTTGCTGCAACCTGCGCTAAGAATTTGGTGACACCCGCGTCTAGGGTCCCTTATCGGATCTTATCAGATGTTATCAGCTCCTGTCAGCCCCCATCTACGGCATATCACTGCTTGAAACCAAGGTCCCGCAGCTGCTGCAACTTGCCACGAATTCGGTCACCCTCCCCTCTAAAGGCCCCCTTATCGAATCTTATCAGGTGTTGTCACCTCCTGTCACCCACCGAAAGTGTTCCCGTTCTGCCGAGTAGATCACCTCTTGAAATCAAAGGTGCCACGGTCGCTGCAGCCTGCGCTACGATTTCGGTCACCCTCCCTTTTAAGGCCCCTTATCGAATCTTATCAAGTGTTATCACCTCCTGTCACCCACCAAAAGTGTTCCTGTCCCAACCCCTATATCTTGGAATTAACTTCCTAACGCTACTGGGACAGGTGTTATGAATTTCGTGACACACACACACACACAAATCACCTGTATCACCTGTGCTCCCGTTGATCATCGAGTTCCTCGAGCGGGCGCCAGTAACGTCTCCATTCGTCCCTGCAACGTGCAAGAGTTGCCCAATGAACTCTCTCAGCTCGAGGGACACGATGAACTTCATACCGTTCGTTCAGAGCTTTCACGAAGAAGTCTGACCATCGCGGTCGTCCAGGCGTTCGCTTGACATCCCGTGGAATCCAGTCGGTGACTGCTCTGGTCCAGCGGTCGTCCTCGAAACGCATGACGTGTCCGGCCCACCTGATCTTCGAAACCTTGGCAAATGCGGCGGCGTCTCTGATCTTCGATCGTTGGCGGAGTGCGGAGCTCCGGATTCCCTCTCTCACTTGCGTGTAGCGGGAAACTCCGAGCATCGCCCTTTCGATGGCGCGTTGAATAACGCCGACCGCATGCTCATCCTGCTTTCGTAGAGTCCAAGTCTCTGAGGCGTACGTCAAGGCAGGAAGGACCGCGGAATCGAAGAGGTGGGCACGGAGCTTGGTGTTCTTCGTCTTCTTCGCTACTCCCTCGATGTTCTTGAAGGCTCCCCAAGCCGCTCGCTTCCTCCTGCTCAGCTCTGGAGCTAGGTCATTCATCATATTGATTTCACGACCTAGGTACACATAGCTAGAGCATTCAGAGATGGTCGTTCCGTTGAGCGTGAATGGGGCATCAGATACCAATCCGTTTCTCATGAACATCGTCTTCGTTAGGTTCAGCCGTAGACCGATTCTTCCACACGCGCAGTCGAATTCAGCCAGCATTCGTTCCGCTTGCTCGATGTTTGGCGTTATCAAAACGATGTCGTCAGCAAAGCGGAGATGGTGTAGTTGCCGACCGTCGATCTTCACTCCCATGCACCGGGTGCCGTACGATTCTTCACCGACGAGATGGCGTGTCGGACTTCGGAAGGGAGAACTGCAGGAACGACATATCCATCCTGCTCCAAGCGGTATGGTTGCAGGTGGACGTGGCTGTCAAAGAGATCCGAGTAGAAGTCGTGGATGACCTTCTCCATTGCCCTTCTGGATGCGGTGATTGTTCCATCCGGACGTCGGAGGGCGGTCATCTTGGTCTTACAGTTGGCGAAGTCGCGGCGGGCGTTGCGTATGCTCTTCCCAGCCTCTGCGGCTTCCACCAGTACTGCTGCTCTTCTCTCCTTGAGGTCTTCCTTTATCGCTTCTCTGCATAGCTTCGCAAGCTCAGACGTCAGCTGGTAATTGCCTGCGGCTCGTGCGGCTCCACGTTGGCGAATCAGCTCGAGAGTTTCCAGAGATAGACGCTTCTTGGTAATCTTGGAACTCTGACTTCTTGGCGCAGTCGTGAAGATGTGCAACAAGCCGTTCGTATTCCTCGTCGATGTTGTCGATGACAGAATCCTCCCAGAGCCCAGCGAGAGAAGTGAAGTGATCCCAGTTGATGAAGGTCTTGGGGCTTCGCTTCTTGAACTTTGCGGCTCTCTCTCCTCGCATCGAAAAGCGGAATCTTGCGCGAAGGAGACGATGGTCGGATCCCGTGTAGAACTTAGGGACAACAGCGACATCGGTCAGGCAAAACCTTCGATTGCAGATGATGTGGTCGATCTCGTTATGGAATTGTCCACCAGGAGACTCCCATGTCCAGCGTAGAGAGTAGGGCTTCTGGAACTGCGAGTTACCATGGATGGTATGGGTCGACATGATAAACTCAGACAGCCTTTCACCCTGCTCATTCCACTCCGTTCCGTGAGTTCCGATGTGAAGTTCTTCAGCCGTTCTTCTTGGTCCGATCTTAGCGTTGAAATCACCGACGATGACCTTGAAGAAGGTATGATCTTCCTTGTAGAACTTCTCCAATTCCATATAGAACGCTTCGAGCTCATCCTCGTCGTAGCTTGATGTTGGTGCGTAGGCGACGAAGATTGTCAAAGCTGGAGTTGAACCACATCTTCTCAATCGCAAACGTCCGATTCGGGTCGTCAGACTTTCGTACGAATCGATGTTCATGGCCAAGTGCGTGTTGACGAGGACGCCCACACCGCCAACGCCTCTGCTCGCATGTTCCGAGGAACAGTTCTTCTCCAGTCTCGTATACGGCGTGTAGCGGGCGATGCCTCCTCGTCTCGGTCAGTCCGATGACGTCGTACTTGATCTTCCTGGCTTGCAACATCAGATCTTCGATGTGAGCTTCCGATGCAAGCGTCCGTGCGTTGAAAGTACAGATCGTCATCCTAGTCCTGGGCGACTTAAATCTCCGTTGGCCCTGTGATTTTAGCAGCCTCGCCCGAGCGGTCCCAGCCGACGTCGCCCTGTCGGTGGTTCCCTCAGGTTCAGGGGAATGAGGCCCATAGTTGTTACTGTTTTCGGCGAGAAGAAATTTAACCACGCGTAGCTCGCCAGGCTCTGACGTGGCACCCTCCGCATTGGTACGTTTTTGGAACAGTCCAAAACCGTTCACCCCCACGCCACGATGAGGCTGCGGATAGGATTTGTGGGGGACACACAGACACATAGCGGATTATATAGTAGGATTAGAGATACACAAACACACTATATATGTACACGTGGGCTTTGAGTCCTGCGGCTTCGGCACGCGGTCGAGCCCGTACACGTGGAAAAAAAGTGCTAAGCAACGCTGCTTAGAGACTCGGAGTTCGGTCTTTCCAGGCGTCATAGGAATTAATCGTGCCATCCCTTCGAAAATTTCTTCAGAACTATTGGGATGCCTTGGATGGCTTGCGAAAATTTCTTCAGAACCATTGGGATGCCTTGGATGGCTCGCACAAAGCTTACTGTGCCTCTCCTGTGAGGGCATCGGACCACTATAAGCATGGGAGGTGATGACGATTCCAATGTTGAAAAGCGTTAAGGTAGAATACCCTGCGAACGAACTAGGTTGCCAAGAGAGATGAATATGGCGCGGTGTCAGACTCGATATCTGTTGCTAAAGCCGGCAAAAGACAAAACTGCAGTCCACGTTCCATGACAATTTTTGTCGCACGGCCGTTCCAAAAACTGCCTGAGGACGACTTAGGTGCTCTGGCCCACTCAATGTGCGTGGCACGCTCCTTTGTCGAGTTAGAGTATAACACTAGAAGGGATCTGGTGCAGTTATGATACCCAATGGAATGAGTTTGAGGGCAGTTAGCACGATGATTCGGGATTCGACCTAAAATATTAGCACTGCACTACATAGTGAGAAAATGGCGAAAGAACGGAGTGAAACGGTCAAAATCCTGCGAAGAAAAAGCCTCCGTTCTCAGTGACTTGAAAATCGATTTCGGACGAGTTTCCCGTAGGCATCTTGCCAATAACCGCTACGAAGATACGGCTGCATGTGTGCACTCATTATCCATGTAGCACCGCCGCTGCTTCATACCAATCCCCTCGCTTCAATTTGCTTACAAGGGAACCCCAACAGGTCGATCCGGCCATTTGCAATGAGATGTATATAGATGGACGTGTCTTGAGCCGCTGAACTCAAATCTGCCCTCGGAATTTCGCGGAACGATTCTCTGAAGGGAGTTACGGACCATTTATTTGGGAGTTACGAGCCATTTATTCCCAGCTCGCACAAGTTTGGAGCAGCCGGTGGTGTAGTGGATAAGCGCATTGCCTTCTGAAGATGAAGGTCACATGTTGGAATGCTCGACTTTTGCAATTTTCGCTTTTGTTTGAAACAATTCATATGAGCCCCGAAAACACTTCTGTTCAGCTAATTTACCTAATCATTTGACAGAGGAACGGCAATTCTCCATTACTGGTTTCCTTCAGGAATTTGCTTTGGCGATATCTGGCCGTTCGAGCTTGCATAAGGAAATAAAGTTCTCATGATTAAAGGGCACATGCGGTACCTCCCAACGAATTGACGAAAACAAAACAAGTTCCCACAATGAGCACAGAATAAACAAGTGCTCTAGAAGGCCTAACACAGTTTTTTTTAATACACTGAGAAACGCTATTCATCGTGCTCTGTCTAGTTCTGCTCACCTGGATTCAAAAAACTTCTTGTGTTATCCACGGTATTCGGCTGGCTTCGGAGCACATCCTGGTGCAGTCGATACACCTCTTTAACATTGGTTTCTCTCTGGACGGGTGGAGAACTGTAACTTTCGGTGCGATAGGTATTATACTCCTTCACTCGCAGTGTTCATTGTGGGAACTTGTGCTGTGAAAACATTTGATTTTAAATGATAAGAAATTTCATTTTTTCACGCAACTTCTGGTAACTTGATATCCTCATAACAAAAACTCTCAAAAGAAACCAGGAATGAAGGACTTGCCCCCTCCTAATGTCAATAATAAAAGGTGAATTGGCTAAACAGAAGTGTTTTCGGGGCTCATGTGAAGTTCTTCGAAGAAAAGCCGAAATTTCTAAGAGTTGAGGGTTCCAAAATGAGACCTTTATCCTGTGAAGCAATGGGCTTATCCACTGCACCATCGGTTGCTCGGCAGGGTCGGTTACACTTCCGAACTTGTGCGAAAACAGCAGAGAACAATGGTCCGTAACTCCCTTCAGAGAATCGTTCCGCAAATTTCGAGGGCAGATTTGATTCAGCGGCTCAAGACACGTCCATCTATACACATCTCATTGCAAATGGCCGGATGTTGGGGTTCCCTTGTTAGCAAATGGGGTCGGGCGGGTTGTGTGGGTCGGTGTGTTGTGGCTTGGTGCAGCCCTTATGAGACCACCTTCCTTGGTGGTCGTGCTTGGCAGCGTCTTCTCAGGGCGCGGAATTCCATTTTAGCAGGCTTATTAATCCTACTCGTTTTTGGATTTTCGTGCCGACTGCCTTAAACAAACATCCGTTGTTTCGAGAAAGTTCTCAGACATTTTCTTGAAACTACTAACTGATATTAATGATCAGCGGTTGCGGGCAGATTGCTCAAGACACGTCCATCTATATACATCTCATTGCAAATGGCCGGATCGATCTGTTGGGGTTCCCCTGTTAGCAAGTGAATCAATACCAACATCCCAAGCGGTCGTTCACTTGGGGTCGGGCGCGGCGTGGTGGGTGGTTGGGTCGGTGTGTTGTAGCTTGATGGAGCCCCTATGAGACTACCTTCCTTGGTGGGAGTGCTTGGCAGCGTCTTCTCAGGGAGCGGAATTCCATTTTAGCAAGCATACAATTCTACTTGTTCTTCGGATTTTCGTGCCAGCTGTCTTCCAACAAATATCCGCTGTTTCGAGAAAACTCTCAAACATTTTCTCGAAAATTACTAACTGATAGTTAATGATCAGCGGTTGCGGGCAGATTGCCTACGAATTCAGTGTCAGCCTTCGGTAGAGGAACATGCTGACAAAAAGCGTGCAATGGTTTGCGCATCATGTGCTGAATAGCGGACGGATGCACGAAAGGACAAGCACCTATGACAATCCTCAAGCTTTTGTACCATGCCTTTCGGAGCGACAATAATGTCACTTTTGTACATCCGTGAACCTGCAAATATCGTCTTTGGAAAGCATTCTAACAGGTGCGCGTACAGTGTGCCTTTGAAAGCGCTGTTTGTCGGAAGTGGACTGCCGGAAGGTAAAAATGATCAGTTAGTGTTATTGTATAGCAACCGACGCTTTGTAGGGTTATCACAACTCTCAATATCACTTGCTGTTGATCATGCTTTTTTCAGAATAATACCGGTCGGTATAGTAGGGTTCAAGGGATCTCTGTAAGCGCGAACTACGACGATCGCCAGATTGTGGATAACGAAGACACAAGGCTGTTTAAGTGCGATCAGTTAGTTGCGGATTGAGGAGGACAAATAGGTGGTGAGAATGTCGTGTCTGGATTCATTCCATGCCTCTTGACGGCGCCTCGACTGACTGCGTATCAACTGTAAAAACCTTTCGCTGGCCGCATCGCGAAAGTGCCTTCATGTAACAATCACAGATAACGGACTGACGTATCTGCAGAGTCTGAATAAGCACGATTGTTGCATCCGTAGGCACTCAAACACGGACTATCACAAAAATATTAGCTGTTCTTCTTCGAGAGCACTTTGAGCGTAGTCTTGCAACTCACGAATAAGAGAATTGCAGTGACATCTCCTGTATCACAGACCATCGAATTGACTACTCTGTTCCCCCCCCCCACCCACCTGTTCCTCGCCACGCTTGAAAGTTGTATCTTTAGAGGATTGGAGGTGCTTTGGTAAGATCAGAGAGGGGTTCCGGGTGGCACTGGAGGAAGAGATGGGAGACTGGCCTGTCCCGCGAATTTCCTCCAGCGCCAGGACGTACCGTAACTCTATACCATCGGAGTTCATGCAATCGGGCAAGTGGACCTACTCTTCTTCTTCTTCTTCCTCCTCAGCGTTTGTTCGATGGCGGGGTCCGCTCTTTTGATATAACTACGCCACTTTTCCCGATTGAATGCCTGATCGGGGTGAATGCCGGCTATTTTCAAGTCGGTATGCAGCGTGTCGAGCCAGCGCTGTTTGGGACGCCCTTTTGGCCGCTTTCCTGGTACCTCGAATTAGAGAACACGGACGGTGTCAGCCTTCGCGCGAAGTACGTGCCCGTACCATCGAAGGCGCGTTTCACGCAATTTCTCTGCTATGGAGGTTATACCATACTCCTTGCGCACGACATCTACAAATCAATTCCTTGTGGCAAAGGATCCCAAACATGGATCGCCATTTAGACCACGCCGCACTCACTCGTGCGCTCACTTCCGAGTTCAGACTGCCATCGGACGCAAGTGCTGATCCGAGATACTTGAATGTTTCCGTGCGCTTGAGCACCGTGTCATCGATCTTAATGGAGCCCGGCTCATTTGGGTCGGTTGTCAGGTACTCGGTTTTGTTGACGTTCAACCTGAGTCCAAACTTCGCCAGACGCTCGGCCCAAGCTTGCACCTGCTGTTCCAGTGCGCTCTTATCTTCACAAGCAAGCATCACATCATCAGCGTAAAGCAGGGTCCAAGGCACTTCCTTCTGAAGATCTCGTGAGATGGCATCCATGACGGCAACGAAAAGAAGTGGGGAGAGCGCAGAGCCTTGATGTACCCCGACGGTGATGGGGAACTCCATTGAGACACCCGCTGGTGAGCGAACTTGGCTCCCTGGGCATGAGTAAAGGATGCGCACCACTAGCTCTTCGGGCACGCCGTGCCGCCTCAAAGCGTACCATATAACATCACGTGGCACACGATCGAATGCCTTCTCCAGGTCTAAGAAAGCTACATGCACGGGCTTTCGCTTCTCACGGTGTTTCTCCAGCAATAGGCGAGCGGCATGTATGGCGTCGATAAGGGGGCATGGCAAGGAAACCACGTCACTGATATCATACCGTAACC
>MU913920.1:7495-24639 GCA_036418165.1 Cooperia oncophora | reverse complement strand
ACTCTGAGGCACTAGTCACCCTTAGTCACAGTCAGTCGTCAAATTAATCCCGCCCAAAAAATAAAGCATATTGAGCAAGGCGCTGTTCGCCTTGAAGTAGGGTGGGGGCAGTTCAGAGGCCCCATCGACTGAAGACCTGTAAGCTACTGTGAAGTGAGCCGACGGTAATCAGCTAAACTTGTTCCATTTAGCAGCACTACAAGAGTTTATTAGTTTCACGAAGGTGAGGAAAGTGAAGTGACTAATGGATCAGCAAAGTGCCTCCCTCCTAAGGCGAGGACCTCTCAGAAATGACTTCATAAATGTGCAGAACATATCACCGAAACATGCTACTCGTCAGAAAAAAATAAAGTTGAACATAAATGCCGTCACTCAACAGTTAACCCAATATCAGTACCAGTTTATCACTGTCGATATAATCAGTGAGCAATATCATTTACCCGCGGTAATCAAACAGCGCGAACTTTAGATCAACTGAGAGGAACATGGATTTCGAAACTTCAGTGGAAATTTCCTCAAAAAAAACCTTTCGAAACAATGACTAGTGACAATGAACCCAAAAACGAAACCAACATCCTAAAATTTGAGAATACTTGTGCAAACCCGGAAGTTAACTACACAAAACTGGGAAAGTGAAGGGAACACTTTAAAAGAAAGAAGTAGTTTCAGGTGCTGTAAAGAAGGAGTTGAGTTATGAGCAAAAGTGAAGTGACCGAACTTGTGATCATTTCAACTGGTAAATCTCTTTACCAGTGCATCATAAAGTCACCTTCATGGTCTCATGCATAAGCTGGACAACATCATGAAGAAGCTATGGCGAATAGTAGTTTTGCTATGTACCTTGAAAAGATCTAGTCTTCAGTGTAGTTAGGCTAGTGGTGATTCAATGTGGATGACAGGGACGATGACCACTACCTTGATGCTGGCACGGCTGTGGTTCCCTGTCCGAAACCCCCGCCCCCGGATTTCCACAGTGTTCACGACTGCGACGGCTTGATTATGCTAACGAACAAACCAATAGACACACACTCATGTACGTACGTGCCACTGAGGCGACGCGACTCGTTCTAGGCTTATTCCACCCGCGAAGGAACACGCTTAGAACTGGTAGATATCTGAGATAACAAGCATCTAGACACACACACATGCACCACTCCACACGCTCACAAACATAGACACACATCCACAAAACAATAAGCTAATAGCATCAACGAACGAATGACTTGAACATGGAGAAGCACTCAGAATTCACTCGCTGATCATCGGACTAAATGGGAACCATTGCTCTCGACTCTGTGGAACGATATGTTCAGCTTGCCATTAAAGTGGTTGCAAGAACAGCTGGAGAGGCTGAAAACCCATCAAAAGATCAGGAGGGTTACTTACTACGAAGTTCACTTTAAAATATTTGCCCCATGACTAACATTTGGGAAACGGCTTGTCATCCTATGAAACAAAACAAAAAAGGTTCACTATGTCTCTAAGCAAGAGACAGGCCAGTAAAGTCTCAACCGTTGACCAATCCCTTGGTGAGATGCGGCACGCATTCTACTTCTACTGAAGCTTGTAGAGGCGTACTGAATGCAATCTAGCCTATACATAGCTTAGATATCTTCATGGCTTCAGTGTGTTTCTCTTCCACAGTTGTTGTTTCTTTCCGATCAGGGGTTCTTACCGGATGACATGAGTTGGTCTTATCCTCCGGGATAAACTGGCACCAATTTGCTCGTCTCCTGAGAGAGGAAGGCTTGGTCGGCCTGGGAAGGACCCGATCCATGATTTAGTCCCCGGGCCGCGATCTGGTAACTAAGAGATAATAACGGGCAGTCAGGGAGGAGCACTGGGCCGGAAGAGGCTAAAGAGCCTAGCAAAAGGTGGATGAGGAGTTATTAAAAGCAAATATGGAAAGGCAGAGGCGGTGGGGTAGCAACTGACGTCGCTTACAAAGCGCACGGTCTTGGGCCACGGTTTCCACCAGAATCACCTGAGCTTCTTTAATAAAGGAAAAGGATAAAGTCTTCGCCGTTGATCAATCCCTTTGTGGGATGCGGCACGCATTCTACTTCCATTCAGAATCGTAGTGGCTTATTGAATGCGATGTGGCCTATACAATGACTTGCGGTGGCCAGCCGATGTACAAGTCAGTGTTTTATCCTCCCAGACGAATCTGGTACCAATTTACCGTCCCCGGAGGGTAGAAGGCTTGGTTGGCCTGGGCGGGAGACCCAGGATTGGCGGGAGAGTCCGATAGCAATCAGCCAATATTGAAAGGATAAAGAAAAGGAGCTTTCTCTATCCTTTCAATATTGGCTGATTGCTATCTGTAGACTTACTGGGAGGGCAAAAAACACTGATCTGTACAGTTTGTACTCAATTACGTTTCCAGCCCAAAACGCAAAACTCCACGACAGTTCCAACTAGATGTTGGAAGCGTGGCGCATCCTAAAATGAGACTAATCGACCCGAAAGCTTTATTCTTTTAATGACGATTTTTATTCATTTCATCAATGAATATACGGATGGCGAGGGCATTAAAGCTTTCGGGTTACTTGCTTTTTATTCCTAGAAAAGTTGCATATGTTAGATGCATTCTCTAACCAGTTTTTTTGTCAGTGATACGTTAAGGGGGAGCTTACCAGTTCTGTTAGGCTTCAGTATAGCCACGGGAATGACCTATGGACGCGACCGTTCGGGTGAATCAAGGCTTTCCAGCACCGCTCTTGATTTGGATATGTGCGATAGACTTTCAGGAACAGAAAAGAATTGGACACCGTATGTTTGCGCCATAAAATTCAAAAAGTCAGAAAGTTGTCTTGGAACGAATTGAAATAAGCCTGATAGTCGATGGTAAGAGCGAAAAAGAAAGCATGAAGTCATGGGCGATGAATCGACCAACAAGGAATATACGAAGAAAACAACGAGATTAGAAGCCAGCCCGTGCAACTAATCATGCCTAACCTTCAGTACTAGAGTAGGATGACAAACTCGTTCAACTGGGCTATTGATGGAGACTACGACTGCCGTTAAAGCTGTTGTTTCGGCAGTGGAGGAGAAACCCAACCAGTGAAAGTTGCTTCAAACCAGCGATGGACTTCCTGTCACATGTACAAGCGTTACACCAACAGATTCACAAGATAAAGGATTTAGGTCCCCGAAGGATTTGCTAGACCTTTTGGGAAAAGCCATATATCCATTTTCCACTCGATATTGCCAAAGAACAAATTATTGTGCAGGAAGAAGTGTTTAGTAATCCTTAGCACAATACATATAAGCTACTGACTTAATTGCTGTGTTACTGCCTACCTTCCCTTCCCTTCAATAAACCAGTCTTGAGCTTCTGGACCCAATCACCAAAAAAAGAACAAAAAGCTCAGAACAAGCTCTGCGCTTCAGTTTCAGATGAGCTTACTCCGAAATCATTACTTCAGAGAACATCCAGCAGCTCTCAAATATCCGAACTATGGGAATTCCCGCTTCATCTGGGATTTATAGAAGTTAGCAAGGCCTTTCTTGCCTAATACCGTTCCAAGACTTTGTTTGGACTAACATCCCCATAAGACGCACGAAGACCCTACATTCCTATAAACTGGGACATCGAAGTACGTGAGGTTTGCACCTGCAGAACTCCACGCGCTACCAATTCGCCGCACCCCCGTGAAGACTGCCACGTTCTGCTGAATTGGCACGAGTAGCCCCACACAACTCACGAGACTGCCTCATGACGCCAAACAACGTCGACAGTCGGGCATCCGCCCCTGTCTGGGCGTATCTTTAGTGTAGTGCCCTTTACAATAGATTATGTTCTCATAGTCTGAAAGGCTGCGTTCATACTTTGCACCAGCGTCCACCAGCGTTCACCAGGAGTAGAGAGTATGGCAACGTGGGAGGATAGCAAACAGATGGATTGGCAGCGTGAGATTGCGGCGTGTGCGACCCAGGGCACGCCATCGTTGTGGTGATCACAACGGGGGAGGGGGGAGGGGAGAAGGGGGTAAGGTCGTGTTTGGTCTGAGAAGAGAGGGGCTCCCAAAGATCTATACAAGTACTATTCCCGGTAGTTGAAAATGATAGTTGAATCCTGACGAAAATCTAGGAAAGTGGTAGGTAGCAAGGGGAGGGGGGGGTCGTATTCAAGGAATGGAATAGGGGGGGTAGTGTTTTCAGAAATAGATCACAACGCGATGGCGTGCACTGGTGCAGCCGCACCGCGTAACTACTAAAGCATAGAATTATGCAATTTAATGTACGGTGTAGTGTATTTGTACGGTGCATTTCCACACTCTGCAATTTCACCACATCTAATCCAGCTGTTACTTACCCTTCCATCGCCCCATACTCTCTATTCCGATCGCTGGTGGACGCTGCTGCTCGCTGGCAGAAGCTAGGTAGATGCCTGTGCTTCTCTAGCTCTCGAGACGCTGGCAGACGCCGGCAGATGCTATTAGGTTGTCCGGAAGTTCTCAGCGTTTTTGAGTGTTTCACTTCAAACGATCGTAACTTTTTAATACTCATCGGATTTAATCGAAATAGGCACCATTCGAATCAGCACACTTTTGCCAATGTGACACCAGTCGATAAAGAAAATACTGGGTGGTAGAGAATCCACGAAGTCCATGTAGGCCTTTTTTGCCTGGTCCTGTTGATGAAGTATTTTCCAGCAAGGAAGTTCTGAAAATGTCTGAAAAGGTGATAGTCGGTTGGTGAAAGGTCTGGAGAATATGGCGGGTGAGGTAGAACTTCAACCCCCAATTCGTTCAATTTATGGATAGTGATTTGTGAAACGTGTGGGCGGGCGTTGTCATGCAAAAGAATCGGACCCTTTCTGTTGACAAGTGCTGGCTGCAGCTGACGCAATTTTCGGTACATTTCGTCGATTTCTTCACAGTAGGACTCTGCTGTGATGGTTTGGCCTGGTGACAAAAAGTTATAGTGGATCACACCAGCCGATGACCACCACACTGTGACCAGAATCTTTTTCGTGAGGATTCGGCTTTGGAAATTGCCTCGGTGGTTCGTCGAAATCCAACCACTGTCCGGAACGTCTCCTGTTATCATACATGACCCATTTTTCATCACAGGTGACAATTCGGCCCAAAAACAGGTCGTTTCTGCTGCGCAAAAGCAATGCAGAAGGAACCTCGAGACGTGCCGATTCCTGCCGGTCACTCCGATTGTGGGGCACCCAATTGTCGAGTTTTTTCACCTTCCCAATGCGTTCCAGACCATCTGCAACAGTGGATTTGCCAACGCCTAGCTTTTCTGCAATCTCTCGAACTGTTTGGGATGGGTCAGCCTCCACAAACGCCTTCAAATCCTCGTCAGGTATTGCTTTAGGTCGACCGCTACGAGGTTCATCTTCAAGGCTGAAATCTCCAGAACGAAATTTGTCGAACCATTGTCGCACGGTGCTTTCTCCAACACTATTGGGCCCCCACACCTGGTTAATTTGTTGAGCTGTTTCGATTGCGGATTGCCCCAATTTATAGTCGAAGAAAAAAATCGTCCGAAGTTGCTCTTTTGACATGCTTCAAAAAGTCTTGGGAAAAGGGGGTTTATCAAGCAATGGTGAAACGGCAATTATACCATCAGATAGCGCAAAGAATTCTCTTCAGGATGTACTACTGAGACGCAAGGGAGAATGAGTTTTTAATCAGCAATGAATGTACAAAAAATAGTAACACAAAACGCTGAGAACTTTCCGGACAACCTAATAGATCCATATCTGCACTTCTCTAGAGGCTGACGCTGCTGGATGCTCGGAACGCTAGTGAACGCTGGTGGACGCTGCCCTCAAAGTATGAACGCAGCCAAACCCAGATGAGCCAACCCAGTCCCTAGAGACTGCAGCTCATTCCCCCCCCCCCCATATCTGCTCATGCTAAATCTGGTCCCAAAGAACATCCTGAGTGGAAAATGAGAGCAAGAATGACCTGCAATTTTCAACTAGAATTTCTGCAAGCGCAGTTTTGGGGAGGGGGGGGGGGTGGGGAGAAATAGCCACTCCAGAACGTCCCCGCCGCGTCACTCCCTAGTCAAAGCTCATGCCTAACAAAACGGTTAGAATTAGGGAGACGGTCTTTAGTACCACGCGACCTCGCGTGCCGGCTATCTGCAAATACCGCGGGCTTGCAATGAAGCGCACGCTCGCTATAAACTCATCAAGTTAAATTGTGTTCGCTTCAGTTTCCAGCCTCGCTCTTTTCTCCGACAGGACCTGGATTGTCATGACCGCTAGTTTTTGTTTTATTTGGATAACTAGTGTGTTTATATTGCAATTAAACTGCAGAAAAACCTGCCCAGGTTCTGCTCGCGAGACAATTCAGCTTACCTGCTGGTTCCTTACCATTTCAATGTCACAATGCTTTCTGAACAGCATACTTTCACAGACCTACGGTCGTATTGATGAGTACGACGAACTGCCCTGTTGGAATAATAGCAACAAAATGTCACCGTCGGGAAAACAAACCGTCGCGTGCGCGACCGTAACCATACGGTACTTGCAATTATCGCGCGCGACGCCGCGTGGTCCTACCGCTACATACCCTCAGAATTGCAGCGAGTCGCTTACGTGACATTTGCCCTGTTGCAAATCCACGTAAAGGTACCACGTTCAAGTTGTCCGCAAACTCCGCGGCACACTTGCAGAGCAGACGCGCTACGCAATCTGACCGTCTGCGCTCTCAACTTGGCCTTGCTGGGAGAAGTGACCAGAGTGAGTATTCCCTCCACCCCTCCCAGGTACATAGACACGATTTCCCCGCGCAAAGGGGATTCCCGTATTATAATATTGAGATTTTGCACACGGAACCCCTTGAACTTCCTGTTTTGCTGGCACGGCGAGAGATAAGAGATAAAGAAATCAATAAAGAAGTCTGCCTATATACAGCTTATTGGTATGTTCTAACGTGGTCATTCGTGTTCCAACCTGTCAATGTATCGTTCATCACCACGTCACGGCGAAAAAGGATCAGTACTCGATTCTGGTCCTACTGGATGGTCGACAACTCACGACCAGAGATTTGGTGAGTTGGATTCTCCCAGTTGATCTACGATATCCTCCCAGATCAATTGGTGGTGCCAGTAGCATGGGTATTCTGCTTGTCGGCTCAGTGGCCATCGTCCGCTCGTTGATTCCATCCTTTTCTCCATTTTTCACCATCCTTGAAAGTTCGCTCTGACAACTTTGCCTTTTTAGGTGATTACTGATCTTCAAAAGATCTGAAAAATGCTTTGTGCGCTACGACACAACCAGTGAGTTGTGCTGATTTTGCCCCATTGACACGATTATTAGTGTGCTTATTCACCAGGGTTGATGTATTTTCAGTATTTGTACCCATGTTCGTGCTATCTGTACGTCGGCAGCTGCTCTATCGAAGAAATATGAGCCTGATCTGAGCGATCCGAAGAAACTGGCACTGCATAAGCTATATCGCCCAGAAAGAGTTACACCAAATGAGAAAGGATACAATCTTCTCAATACTCCACGACTGAACAAGGTTAATTTTCTATATCATCTACAGTGGTGTTAGTAAACCGATGAATGCAGCCCTAAAGCTCGAAATCACAGTGTACGATGTTAAGGTGAAGGTGGCAGGTGCTAGAGCCGCGCTCATACTTTGCCACTGAAGAGGAGAGGCGAGCCGAGAAATTGCGCGAAAAGGAAAGTGTAGATATCCATCTGGCGAGTGTGGAGTCTGAGCAATGCGACGGTTTTTGAGAGGCCGGCGATTCGGAAGATCGTCGAACCTCTCAAACCACCGCCATCGCCAGATTGCTACCTATACTTTCGCGCGATCTCTCAAATAGTACAGTCTCCCAAATCGTCGATTATCTCCAGTCGCAAAGTATGAACGCGGCCTAAGGTAGTGGAACTTGTGCGGGCGGCAGCGACTATGCGTCTTTTCCCCTGAACCATGGCCTAGAGTAGAATGCAGACGGCCAGAGTCGTATACAACTTGGACAGATAGAAGACAACGATGGCCAAACTACTGAAAGATGAAGAGTACATGTGGCAGGGGAGGGGTTTTCCCACGGCGAGGGGACTGTGGGGGTGGGTGGGTCGCTCTCATAGGTGTAAAGTTCGAATCTGTAATGTCGTAGTGAGGCGCTAGCGTAGTTGGGGAAGGGCTACTCATCGAAGCCTTCGAATGTGAATGTCTCACCTTCTCAGTGGCTTTCCTCATAACGGATCAAATGCCCGGAACTTCTACTTCTCGTCTTTGGTTGTGTGTTTTGAGTGTATTGCAAGTTTTCTATAGGGCATGGCATTCTCGCTGAAAGAGCGTCAATACCTCGGGATTCATGGCCTCTTGCCGCCGGCTTTCATGACTCAGGAACAGCAAGCATACCGTGTAATGAAGAGAATTCGAGAGGAACCGGACAACTTGCAGAAGTTGGTTGCAGTTATTATAATTACCCTGGTCTACCTATTCATAGCATTCTGATCAAACTTGGTAGCTCTCTGGCACTACGCTGGCGTGCTAGCTGCTTGCATTTCTTATTTCGTATCTGTAGGCGTTCATACTTCACCGACTTGACTAATGCAACCTCTCTGAGGCCGCATTCATTTGCGACTGAGCGATTAGGCTATTCGGGAAAGCTCGCGATTCGAGATTGTTCGACGAGGAAAGTGAAGGTATCGTTCATCATTGGGGAGGATCGGCAATTCGAGGTTCTGGGCGAATCGGCGTTTCGGGTGATTGCGCGTCAAGTTAGTGGGGTATCGATCGGCTCCGGTCGCCAGCGATGCGTAGATTCGGCGATCTAGCGTTGATCGATACCTATCCACTCGCTTGGCGCACTACAGCCCGAATCGCCGAGTCTTCCAAAGCGCCAAAGGCCGGATCGCTCAATCTCCTAAAACGCCGGATCATCGAGTTTCTGGAGACGTCGATTGCTCAGTTTCCTGAATCGCCGAATCTACTCAATCGCAAGTATGAACGTGGCCTAGTTGACCAACGACGCTCTGCCGTTGATCGCTGAACCCTGCACCTTCCAATTTAATCATATTGATCCGGAAATGTTCCGATTATTGGTCCAAGAATAGGTGAAGGTAAGGGTCAGCTGTTCAGTATTAAAGTCTGGTGAAGGGACGAGATTGCAGCATGGAAAAAACGAGCCGGTATAATTGAAATAGTGGAAGTTGCAGCGGTTCAATGGTTGGCGGTGTAGTGCCTTCGCTCACAGCAACACAACTAGAACGACCGAATGGTACGAGTCGCGAAGTATGACGTAGTTTTATTCTCTGAGAAGGACGGATATCGATTGCTACGCACGAACTTCCGCGTACTTGCAAGCAACCTGGGATTTTCTGTAATCTTCTACTGGAACAAGTTGTATTTTAAGGTATATCATCATGGATGAGCTGCAGCGTCGCACTGAAAAATTATTCTATCGAGTTCTTTGTGAAAATGTCAAAGAATTGATGCCTATTGTGTATACCCCTACAGTCGGTTTGGCCTGCCAAAAGTTTGGATTCATCTATCGGCATCCAAAGTCAGTGGGTTTTCTCATTGTCTGAGATTTTCCTCCTTCGCAAGTATTCTCACAACTTATTTTTCAGAGGACTCTACATAACCATCAATGACAACAGTATTAGTAAAATTTATCAAATTCTATGCAATTGGCCAATACAGGACGTACAGGTAAGAGTGCAGCTCAAGAATCTTTGCAAGAGGTGATGCGAACTCCCGCTTTTCGTTCTTAATTTCCTTCTTGTCACCTTTCAGGCTATAGTGGTGACTGATGGTGAACGAATTCTCGGCCTGGGTGATCTGGGCGCCTACGGTATGGGAATTCCAGTTGGTAAACTAGGTCTCTATGTTGCTCTTGGAGGAGTTCAACCTCAGTGGTGTCTTCCGGTTGTTCTCGACGTCGGCACTAATAATCAGGTCTTGTTTACACTTCATTAAGCAGATAAATGGCTCAAGATTAGTCGTGCCGGAATGCAGTCATGGGTTCTGAAGGATGCCAAAGGAGATGGGGGAGGGGGAGACTCTACTCACTCAAGCATCGGGAAAACTAAAACTATGCAGCAGGGGAGTCGCGATAACAGCTGCTGCTGGATGACTATAAAATTAAAAATCAAGATTGACTAGTTGCTTGATTGCGATTACTTTGCTTCAGAAATTGTTGGATGACCCATTCTACATTGGTCTCCGACGCAAAAGAGTCCGCGGTCCAGAATATGACCGTCTGATTGACAACTTCATGAAGGCAGTAACCAAGAGGTGACGTCTGCTCAGGTTATATACTGTAGGCTTGGAATGTTCCGATTTGTGTTAAGATTCGGTCGTGACACGCTGGTTCAGTTTGAGGATTTTGCCTTTGCGAATGCCTTTACATTGCTGGACAGATATAAGAACGATTATTGCACGTTCAACGACGATATTCAGGGTAAGTCGATCTTAAATACTGGTGAGTCAAAAAAAGAACTGAAAAATGTTTCCAGGTACGGCGGCGGTTATTGTCGCAGGTCTTCTGGCTGCAACTCGTGTCACCAAAACGAAACTGTCACAGCAAAAAATAGTGTTCCTCGGGGCTGGATCGGTGAGGTCCTTTGAGTTGTCATAACGATGAAGCGCCAAAATAGGGTTCTCTGCTTTATGAGCGAATTTCGTAAAGGTGCATTAGGGCTAGGATGAGCTTTCTTTCCACGATGCACGTATGACGACAAACTACCCGAGAATTTGCGCCGCATCCAACACTCATTATCCCTGCAAACGAAAGTGCGTATGACGAGGCGTGGCTTGGAGCGTAGCCAGCAAGACCTTTTCTACCAAAGAAGTCATCTTGAGTTTGCTATAAGTGGTGGGAAGCCTGTCCTGACCACACTCCAAGTCACGCCCTATCGTTTGCAGGAATCATGACTGCACCTATACTTGTTCAGCTACTGTAGATAATAACAGTTTCTTTGAGATTCGTTCGGTATTTACATGGTGGTTTTTAGGCCGGCTTGGGCATAGCTGAGTTATGCGTGATGCAGATGATGGATGAAGGACTAACTGAAGAACAAGCTCGTGAAAAGATATTCTTGTTGAACAGCAAAGGCCTGATTACCAAGGATCGTGCGAAAACGCTCACTCCCCGTCACCAGCTATATGGGAAGGTTAGTTACCTGTCAATAACATCACAGAAGGCGCAGTTCGGCGACGAGGGGCGGGGGGGCAGCATTTTGCACTTTCGCTGCTTCACTATCTCCAGTTTACAAGTCTCGTTCTGATGAAACCTGTCGACTCTTGTAAGCTCGTGAAGTAGCTCTATAGATGGGTCGAAACGTCGATGATAAGTAGCAAAAGGGCAAAATGCCCCTCTCCGTCGCCCAACTGCCCCTTCCCCCATAGAACTGTAAGCAAACAACGATTATCAATGAGTTATTGCTGATGAGATCACGATCCATGAACTCCATCGTAAAGAACTTGATGTTGTCGGGTGGACTCAAAGGCACACTTCGTGCTAGTCGTGTTGGTGCAGTTCCTTGGACTGCTGTCACCCCTTGTCATTGATGGACCCCTCTATATAAAACCGGGAAGGAGTGCTGCACCAATGCGGACGGTGCAGTAATCTAAGTGATTCTGCCCACATAATCACATGTGCAGCTGAGGGGGTAGTTCAGTGAAAAAGATAATTTGTTGATCAGATTCCAGGTCACTATTACTTCCCGGGACAGAGACATAATCGTACTGAAAGTAAACAAAGCTAAAATTCTCCAGCGGTAATAGCAGAGTTTTCATATTGCTCCCTCTTTTTTGATTCATGCTACCATTCACTGCACACGCTACTTGCAAGGAGCGAGCTCCTCATTTGTGAAAGTTTATTTCCAGGATCTCCCAGAAACCGCAAGCCTTCTCGAAGTGATCAAAATGGTCAAGCCAACCGCTCTTCTAGGTAAGTTCTCCGTAAATTAGGTGGAGATTGTTGGCTTCCAAAGTTTTGTCATGACCTCGCTTTTACTCATGTTTGACCACCAGTTCTAGTTACAATGTGTTTAGATTCAAGAGCGCGTTCATACTTCGCGCCAGCGTTCCAAGTAGTAGGGCGACTAGAAAAAAAAGGTACCGATCCAGCGTTTTAGCTTATGAGAATACGCGCACAAAGCAGGATCGATGCGTATACTTTTCTGGTCAAAACGCTGGCGTACGCTCAGAGCGCTGACTCAAAGTATGAACGGACTGAGAGTGAAACGCAAGTTGTTTATGTGTTCGTTCTTAGGCATCTCGACGGTTGGTGGCGCTTTCACCCCTGAAATTATTCGCGAAATGGCCAACATTAATGCTCGCCCGATCATATTTGCTCTTTCGAATCCTACGATCAAATCTGAGTGTACGGCTGAGGATGCCTATAAACACACCAATGTGAGTCTTTTTTACGGTTCTTCTCGTCTAATAATTTTTAGTAAGTCCCCTGGCCTCTGTCTGAATGAACTCGTGTGTAGATTTTTTCCTTCACAAAAATAACAGTGACATTCGTGAGTTTCTTTAGGGCACCGTTTTGTTCGCATCTGGATCTCCTTTCGATAATGTGGAGTTGAATGGAAAAGTATACAAACCTGGTCAAGGCAATAACTCGTATATCTTCCCCGGTGTGGCGCTAGGCGCTATTCTCTTCAAGGCAAAGCACATTCCAGAGAAAGCGTTCCCACTTCATTGCAAAGCCAGAGTATGTAACTGAAGTTCGTTTCTGTTTTGTTATTTCACTCATCCTTTTTTTCCCAGCCGTGTGAAGTTAGAGTAGCCCACCCGGAGAACGCACCGGCGCTTGAAAACCAAAGCAAAAAAACCTTCGCCTACTTAATTGAGCCCGACGTAGCTCTTTTGGTGTTTAATGTAGTACTCCCGCAGGGGTCCAGGCGGGCGTTGAGGCTTCGAAGATTACCATCGGCCCATCCCAAAAACGTCTCGGTTTATCCAGGGCGACCAGCCGCAAAGTATGAATGTGCATGACGGAGTAGGCGGTGTAATAGGTTTTTTTCCATGATCTAGTTGATTTAACGCTAGAGTGCTATTTCAGGCCAGCTAGCTAGGAGTACTAGCTGGTTAGTGCGCGGTGCCGAACCTTGAGTGTACTGACTTGTACCTGTACCGGCCATGAAAGTACATGATGAAATGTCTCATAAGGTCTCCATATTAATGGCTATTTAACAATGGCGACGTCGCAGATTTGCTCTTTCAAAACAATTCTCAGAAAAAAACTTCGATCAAACTTGTCTTTTCAACCCATTTTGCCTTCATCGTCTGAGCTATATACGCCCAGCTTATTGACCAAAAAACCAGGTAGCTCCCATTGTATATTGACTATAGAATGTTATTAAGCGAGTTGCTGCATCGGTGACTGAAAAGTCGCTGAACGAATACTCGAGACTTTATCCACGGCTCAAGGATATTCGTGAACTGTCTGTCAACATTGCACTCGATGTGAGTTTAAAGGATCGTTTTGTTTATAATGTTGCTTTTCTCGGTGCTGGGGAACTATTCATGGTTTTTCTTTCTTCTTCTTTTCAATAAAAATTCTCAAATTTCAGATTGGTAATCATCTCTATGAAAACAATCTTGCCACGCTCCATCCTGAACCGGAGGACAAGGTCTCTTCTAAATCACTTTTCTTCCTTTTGTTCAAACTTCAAGAAGGAAAATAAAAGACCGGTGGTTTGCGACGGGAGGCTGGGGCATTTTGCACTCTCACCTACTTCAGTACTCCGGTTCACAAGTCTCAGTTTGGTGAGACCTGTAAACTCTTGTGAAGGTGGAGTAAGCTCGTCTAGCCACCATGGTAGATGGTAATTGTATGGTATTTCACTGCTTTGCAAGGGTTGACAAGTGCTCTCGCTTTGACTGGTATCATTGAGTTCAAAAGATGATTTCACAGGTCTCCCTCCACTTGATGAATTGACGCGCTGATGGGGAAGTAGCAAAAGTACAAGATCCCTTCCTCCTCACGTCGCCAAACTGCGCCTAAATCTGTTTTTTTTCTGACGATCTTCATTTGTAGGAAATGTTCATTCGTCAACAAGTCTATAACTATAATTATGAGCCATCAATCAACGATCTGTACTCGTGGCCCGAAAAGGATGCTCGTCATGGTTTCCCGGTCCCAGTTCTACCTCGTATATCTATGGATGACGAACCATAGTTTAAACAAGTTAATTAGGAAAATTTAGCACAAATTCTGATTTAAATGAGGATTAGTAACAGAGTATTTAATTTTTAATTAATATTGCATGGAAATGTTTATGTTAAGGTATTTAATAAAGATGTTTCACAGAGAAACTGTGTAAGCAGGGGAAGTGTAAAGGAAGGGAATATTGGCTGTAGAAGAGGAACATTCGATAAAGATAAATGATGAGATTGGGGGGGTGAGGGTCCAGATGAGATTCGCTTGAATCTCTATGGCTAAAAAGAGTACAGAAAATGTGGAAAATGGGATGACGAGAAAATGGACGACAAACTCTCCACTCCTTCGCTCGACAGCAGCTTTTTGAATAAAAGTGGTGTTTCCCCAGAGAAGCGACAGAAAGCTGAGAAAATTTGGGAACAGGAGGGAGGGGTCGTGTTCGTCCAAAGGTTTCCCAACGGCAGGATGTACATTGCTTCGGTTGCTAGGTCAAGAAATGACCATGGTAGTGAAAACAAAATGACCTCAGGCGGGTGCTGTCTTTCCAACACCTCTCAACCGGGAACCCGACGTTCTCAGTTGCGAGGCATCGTCGGCTCACATAGCGGCCGATTTCAGGACCCCTGCACGATTCGTCATCGGCCGGATTCGAACTCGTGAGTAATTGCGCTACAGTTAAGCGCTTAGCTATTGCGCCATTCAACTCAGCCCACTTATGCACACCCATGAGCATGTCGCGCCTCGGTTGCAATGAAAGCGGCTATCGGAGCAGTGAACTAGGAATTACGAGTTTTTCACCGCATAGTGAGGCTTTGGAGGTCTTTCATACTTATTTGAACTAGTATCTATAATAGATTACGGTTTCCTTCGACTCGGTTGAAGGATAAGCGGTGCTGTTGTTGCGATAAGTGAAATCTGGTCATCTGGAGCCAACAAACGTCAAGGGAATATTCCGCACAAACAGTTGTCTGTTATTGGACAAGTCCTTTTATAGGAGAGAGACTAGCTGGCAACTCGAACATTCTATGACTCGCATAACTGCGAACCCCTTCACCTCTTCACTTAGCGTGACAACCTCTGCACTCATGTGCAGGCGATAGGGAGGCAGTGGCCGCGCACTTCATTTGACATGGTGCAGGTTATGTGTTTCCTAAATATTTCCTTTTGGAACAACTGTTACTCATCGTGTGAGTGTAGTTGCCTTAAACACCTCACTATCTCTTGAACTTCCATCGCCTGCTATCCTTCACATGCCTGAAATGGGAGGGTGTGGGTGAATATTTCATGTAGACGTGATGGCGGCTGCGCTTTTGGTGGGATATCACTATTTGGGACTACTTCAGTCATGATTTGTCCAGCACCAGAAGGCATGACAACTTTTCCAGTGAAAGAATCCCTCGAAAAATGCACACTACGCCATGATCAAATGATGTACACCGCCACACCCTCCCTACCTCCAGGATATGGAGTGTACCCATGGTCATTACGATATTATGAGAATAGAACAATTAATGTTCACAAGTACAGCTCAATGTTCCACACGATCAATGTTCCACAAGTACAGTGACCTTTCTCATAGTTTGCGCATGAGGATACGCCGTTGGCACGCATAAGGTCAGCAGTTGCCTTATTAAAAAGGCGACGGCTATACCATCTCTTAACGTCATTGGTGATAGGTGTGCCCTTTGCAGTCATGCTCACGAAGTAAGTCCAGTTACTGTATTCTTAGTTCAGCAGACACTTAATCGCTTTACTTCTGCTTTTAGGTACATATTTCTCGTCCTTATTCTCAACCTTGTTCTATGTAATCCATACAGGAGGTTCTATCACCACCGTGGACCCAAGGTAAGGTAAAACTGAACTCGAGCTGAAAAGCGGGTAGTCACCACCTTCACCTTTCGGGTAGTCTATGGATGCCGTAGGTAGCTGCGCTTTTACACTGACGATCCCTTTCTTTTATTCGAAAATCTCGAGGCAATGCGTTTTTCATGAACAGGTCCTCAGTCTCAGATAAGAATGCTGGATAAAGACGGCTTCTTTGAGACACAACCCCCGTGGGTGGAGAATTCTTACGCTAGGGAGGCCGAAAAATCCATCGATGATCCCACCGAAATATAGGTATGGCATAGCGCACCACCCATGGAGTTGGGGAGAGGATGAAAATGGACACGAGACGCGACCATGATTGGGCCCACCCAAGGGTGTGGGAACTCCGCAACACTTTAATTTTGTTGATTCTGTGTTCATATGGACCTTATCCTTTATACAAACTGCTTTAGGTGCAACAACCTCGTTCGAGATGTTCTAGTGGCTGGGTGGAGTATCGTGATTCGTGCTATTTCATTGAGCACGTGAAAATGCGCTTTGATAAGGCCGAAGTCAGATGTCTAGAGAGGGGATCAACAATGTTTGTAGCCGATTCCATGGAAGAATGGGTAAGTTGAAGGAAACTTACCTTTTCCCATACCTTGACTGACTGAAATCCACATTACTTTTATTCAGACAAAAGTAATGAGCCTCACACCTGTGAACGATCTAACTTGGACCGGTCTGGAGCAGGAGGATGATGAGAACACGCCTTTGTGGAAGGAACCCGGTGGTATGAATCCGCGCCATATGTAAGTTTATTCTCATAGTTTGATTACTCGGGCCAGCCCTCCATATTGCTTTTTTAGCGACTGGTTAGTGCCGCCTGGGGACTCGTCATCGAACGGCTGGAATAGTGGTGCCAATTGTGTCGCTCGCTTCCATACTACCTACAAATCCTATTCTTACTTCTATTACTGCGGACTAGAGTTCTATTCTGTCTGCGAGAAGAACAGTACTTTGCTCACGAAAATATGGGATCAAAGCGATAGGGGCTTTCTTTTCTAAAAATTCTTGATTTTCCGTCTTGATCGAAGTAATATCTGAGTTATAGTATCTAGAATTATACAGGACATGCTTGTATTATTTGTATTGGCTTTAAAGTCTGGCACTGTAATAATTAATATGTTATTTCGATATTATTTATGATATGATATTCATCTATAATA
>MU913919.1:5177-24961 GCA_036418165.1 Cooperia oncophora | reverse complement strand
CCTCTACTTCCCTACAGAATCGTTGCCCACTTCCGTCGCACTAATTAAAAAGTGGAGTTGAAAGCAATAAGTGATAACAGAGCACACTGGAAGTTCCCCTGTATTTATTCGAATGTCTTTGAGAGCTTAGCTATAAATAACAGTGCGGGTTGGAGCAAAACAAAGATTTTCAAGGCATTCGTAATCCCACGCAAATATTCCGCAGTCTTGATTCTTGCTGCATGACACTCCCTTCTGGGGTATCTCGGATCTGCTTCTGAAAAAAGGGGTTCAAAAGTAATTATCTCTTCGATTGCATGAAGGAACACAAACCGATCATCCCTGTAGACGCAGACTACTTTGAAATGAAGCTTTCCGTCACTTCCGTCCCAGTGCTTATATGCACATCCCATATAAGGTGCATATGGATGCATAAGCTGGAACGTTCAGATGTTTAGATGGATCCATATGGAAGAACTCTCAGGTGTACTATAGAACCCTACTCGTGTCCTTGAGTCGTACTCTTTGGTCCATTCGTCCACCACAGCTGCCAATTCATACATCCAATTGCCACGATTATTAACTATGCTAAATAAAAAAACTAGTTTTTTTGGAAAGTAGCAATGGAAAGCGAGTCGCTACCCTTCTTTGTGGTTGACAGCGTGTCCGGTTCTCTGATAATCACTTCGGTCGAGGAATTCCCTCGCATATCCTTCCAATTCGCAATCGTATGTCTGTAGGTATGTGTAAACTTTTTAACTTTCTCAACCACGTTCATGCCAAACTTACACCGAGCTCACAGTGCAGTCATCTGTGATGTTACTGTGTACGGTCGCTAAGTTACTCTGTAGTGATGGAAGAAGCCAAAAAAATCATCGCGAATAGTCTAAGTCCCCCTCGTACAGTGTGGCTGATGAGGAGTTCCTCCAGCAGCCACACTGTACGAGTTTCCGATACTGCTCGTTTTAGAACAACAAAACACTACCCTCCCGTCAGAGGCTCACTAATCGTTTCTTCGCGTCACCGTGAGCTAAATATCATTCAGTAGTGAAAATACAACGAAAAACCCTCAGAAATCAAACTCGTAATAAAAATAAGCTTCGAATGCGCCTCGTCCAGAATCGGGATAGGGAAACACTATCCTACGAACTACTGCTCTAAAACAATTGCATCATTAGGAGAAACGCTCCCAACCCGTCCTACCTTCGAGCCATTTGCTTTCGACTGCGTGTGCTCCACGAGCACGAGCACGGTCAAAAAGGGCACTCGATTAGGACTTATGCTCGCCGCTTCATCAAAAAAACAACTGAGTTAACTGTAACCAGGACATTCGGGGGCACTTCAACTACACGGGCGTCAGAATTGGATTTGTCAACGGCTGTGTCATCCTGCTCACTTACGGTAGTGACAGTGGGCTGGACTACTTGCAGAAGGAAAGGCGTGCTGAATTGGTTGAGCTGGGGTCTGCCTCTAAAATGCTGAAAGAAGGACCCACCGATCCTGTCATTAGTCGAGGAGAGTGATCGTACTCTAAATCAGACACTTTCTGACCAGTTGCGACCTTATGGCGGAATGCGTTATGGGCTTTATAGAACAGAGACCTCATTATTTGTATCGAAGTGTCGCCCCTCATCGGACAGCTCGGAAGTTTCCCTTAACAAATACGATCTCCGCAAATGATGTTCGCTTAATATTCGTAAGTTTCACCAAGTGACTCACTGAAATGGGTGATAATCGTAGGAGCATAATTGAATAGGTTGCTGGAGCATACAGGTAGCAAGAGCACAACCTTAAAGTAATGTGAAGAAGGCGATTGTGTAATACTAGAGTGAAGGAAATAAGCAGAATTGATCAGCAGATGTTTGTTTTCAGCTTAGAAAACCAAGCACTATATGAGGACTGCCCATCTGAACAGAAAACGAAAAGAGCTTGCAGTTGTTCCCTCTGCGCTCTGGCATGTCAGATGGGCTGCGTTTCGCTCGGCGTCGCACTCCTCCACCTTGCTGAAGCGGGCAAGCGAAAAAAAATGGAGGAAATGGGCTGAGGCCGCACCCAGCCCACTTGACGCGCCCCAACGTCTGCAGCGGAAACGCCTATACGTCCTCACTGAAAATGAGTTTTTGCCAGAT
Source organism: Cooperia oncophora (assembly GCA_036418165.1). NCBI lineage: Eukaryota > Metazoa > Nematoda > Chromadorea > Rhabditida > Trichostrongylidae > Cooperia > Cooperia oncophora. Next base: position 22,853 of record MU913919.1, on the reverse strand, counting down.
CAGCCAAATTTGGAGATCTCTAAGTGATCTAAGCGGAGGGGTGCAGCAGCAAATAATACGCTCAAAACGGGCGCGACTCCTGCCTAGGCCTATCAAGCCTTCCACCTTTTCGGACACGATAGACTGGCACTAGATTCGTCTGGGAAGATAAGAATTCCTGACTGTGATTTCAATGTTGGCCCTCGCAAGTCGCTTTATGGGCCACAGCGCAGTCACTAACCATAAGCCACTACCATTCTGAATGGTAATAGAATGCGTGCCGCCTCCCCGAAACGCGACTGATCACTGGCGAATATTCTTGTCCTATGTAATCGAAATTTAGGCTATCTGTCTGTCAGGAGGCATTTGAAGGGCTTTTTGTTCAAGGGTGGGATTACTGTAGGAGAAGTCCACAGATGGTTTCACCCATCCGGAGCAACTTCCCTCGTTAGGCTAAGGCTGAATTCTTCATCTCCTTCACGTTACACATAATTACAGCGACTGAAGTACAAAAACGTAACTTACAAGAGCGACTAATTTTGCAGGAATCATCGTCCGCCGAATGTAAGATGACGCTCTGAGCACATCTGGCGTCCTTTTATTAGCAGCCTATCAGTAAAAACTACAACAAGAGTACACACGTGGACCTAATAAATCTGACAGGTGATGCATAATAAAAAAAATTATTTCCCCTGTAATATTGAATCGAAGTCCTGTGACACAGCCACGTTTCGCATCGTCACTACATTTTGAGCCCAATTTTCCCGATATGCAGAAGGTGCTGCTTCGCTTTCCCTGGAGATACTGCTGTAATCGAACATTCATGGAGCACTGTTCGTGGAACAGTTTCGTTGTCATTAAACACAGAGAAGAAGGCGCAGGTAGAGCTGGGGGTGGGGGGGGGACCTGTACACCCTACATACTACTGAGAACATGCGAACGATACCCCTGACGCACTCTGATCCATTCATCTGGCCCATGGCAGGAGCGCTCGGAGATGGCGAGATGGGCTGTCTTCAAGCAAAAGCAGAGTCGAGTTGGCCTGTCGTCGTCACTGACGTAGGTGAGTTGAACAGCGAAAAAGTCCCAGCACAAAATGCCAGCACGGTGACGCTCAATATTGGGTGATCAGCTTCATGGGTGCGGTCAAAGGGTATAAGGGCAGCGAATCGCACTAGGGGAACTGACGAAACACTCTAGAGGATTCAATGTCTGCACCCTCCCAAAAGAGGAACACATCTCCAGCTCCACAAAAACGTGATGGCACACATCGTCTAATGGATGCTGCAAAATCTGAAGGAGCAAATCAAATCAAATTCTACCTTGTCCACAATACTAGCAAGACATTTCTCCATTGATTGCACCATCGAATCACTGTATGTGAAAACTATTAGCTTGTAAGGAGAATAGCGCAGGTTTTTAAAGTCAAATCGAAGCGATTTCCCAGCTCTGCGTAAGGTTATTAGTCTGAAGGAGAAACATTCGAATCTGCACATTCTTCCAACAAGATTTAACCCAGCTTATTGTTTTAGCTCAGAAATCCAATGATCACGAGCGGACGAATATGGTAAAGCCGGCTTCCATTTGGGTCTGGTCATGGTGTTCATTGCGCAAGAAGTGGTCCAAGTAGTTGAACAACAGCCTTGAGCGACTGGTAGTTGATAGGGGAGGTCCGGAGGATGAGGTGAAACTCCAACTGTCTCTCTGTCTGTGCCTGGCTTAGCCTCACTAGACGGACCAGGATAACCGCCGCCAACTACTACGCACACCTTAAACAAGGCAGACATCAAAAACGTTATGGCCTTAGTCGGATCTCAACCGTGGTGTTCATGCTTGAAGGCGAAGACCCGCGATCATCCGCCATCACAGATAGTGATTGATGGCTCGCATGTGAACGGCAGGGTTCTGAGTAACTCGATAGTAGGAAAAAAAGCAGGAAAAACATGCTAACTGCTCTAGATAGAACCCGTTCCGATCCCAGTTTGTACATGCCCAATAAACTTCATCACCCTCATCCGCATCTTCTTCCCCGATGAAAACTCTGGGACCGTACAGGTGAGGATTTCCATGCTCTTTTGTCCTGCCGCTTCGTTCTTCACTGGAAGGAGGGCCCTGGAAGCGGAGTTGAGATTGGACTGACGTAGGAAAGAGGGAGGCAAGATCACTGAAGGGGACGCTCTGTCGCCTATTACGCTCCTCCCTAGATGGACTCACGTGGAAAGAGGACGTCACTGAAGGGACGCTATATTGCCCTATAGCGCTCCTCCCTTACAATTTTTTGCCGCAAAATCAGTACAAGGTTGTTCGTCCCGAACCGCACGACTTCTCCCGTCGAGATATTTTCAACTTCTACACCTGATCGCGGACCGTGCCTCTTAACACCACAACACTACGATACAGCGAGATCAATGCTCTCGTTCATCAGTGCTCACGTGCATTGCCCCATCAACGTCGTACTTTCACATCCTGCCGTCATGGATTGACTATTCCACCTATTTCGCCAGAAAAGAGCGCATTCTTTTCAGAATTGTCAATCTTGCAGTACACTGAGATAGATGAAAACACCGCCACGCTTCCCCCCTCCCCTCCCCTCTCCACTCCCTTGCGGCTGAACCGTAGGCTCTGATAAGAAGGATGAGGTGCGTAGCGATTTGCAAACGCTCACGACCATGTTGGATCCCAACCCAAAATAGTGCCGAAGCACTATTGTTTCAAGGTAGTAGCTGCAGTGCTTCTTCTGATTTGCCGTTGACCCACCTGGAACCGATCGAAAATGTTTCTCAAGGATGGAAAGATTTAGATTACTAGTAGTAGGAAAACGCAACAGTGTGGACACCGCTTTCACAGGCCGCTTTCCATTTCTCAAAAGCTTGTAGCTTTCCATTTCTCAAAAGCTGATAACTGATTTCACATGCGAAGCTTTTTTCCTACTACTAGTAATCTGAATCTTTCCATCCTTGAGAAACATTTTCGATTGGTTCCAGGTGGGTCAACGGCAAATCGCACACGAGTTTTTACGATTCAAACGACAATAACTTTTTTTCACACGCAATCTTTGCAAAACCAGAAGACCACTGCACAAAGCGCAAATATTTCCTCTTTTCAAAAGGCTCTAGAGTTACCCGGGCGATTCGGTAGTTCAGAAGACAAGGGACAATGGTTCTGTATTTTTCTAACGGAAAATGATTTCTGTCCATGCAAGCAGATGTTTTCATTCATGGGGTTTGGAAGGTCGATCCGAACACGGCTTTGACGTGGCAACAGTCGTTAGCTCACTCGTTGTTCACAATAACAACGGACATGTTTTCATGAAGTCCAAATAATCGCGATAATATTACCGCTACGAAAAAATTTAAGTCGAACAATGGACGAAACGATTGCTGAAATGAGCAGTCTCTGTTCTAAATGTTCCGAATATGTAATCTGTAGTCAAACGAAAGCATGTAATTGATTCGTAACACATCCTATTAGATTTCGCAACCCATTCTTAGAACGCTGTCATAATACCGTTTCGGAGCTGACGTATTGGGGGGGGGGTCCGATGGTTGATTCTTCCTCCGTTTCGGCCGTTTTTGGGAGAGGGGGTCGTATGCCCCTTTCAGAGAAATTTGCCGCGGTGGGAAGATTTTTCCGGTTTTTCGTAGCAGGATGAGACTCCCGACCCGACCGATAGGGTAGCAGATGCCAAGAGCGCCCCCCCTTCGACGGCAGGCGATCTATGCCGTTCTCTTTTATGCGGGAGGGGGGGGGGTTGTTGACTGACACCAAACTTCACGATGCTGTACCCTGTTGGCCTTTCTAGCCAGATAGCAACATTTGGGGAGGAACAAATTTCGGTGACAGCGTAGATCTAGCTTGTGAGAGAGGGAAGGTTTGCTGCGTGGCTAGAAATTGTGAAAGTGTAGCACTGACCGTGTTCACTCACCCGCTTGACACCTCCAAAAACAACATCCATTATTGTGATGGAGGTCGCTCAGATGATAGCGGCGATTTTGACTGGAGGGGAGAGGCGATAATACTAATAGAGTGGTCAATATTTTCGTGTTTTTTTTTCGTATGCATACGTGTATGTAACGCCTGCTTCGCCGCGCCACTCGTACTCGACAGCTCGATGAGCAGGGAACTAGGAGGGGGCGGGGTCGTGCGGACTTTACCAAAATCTTCAAATAATGATGTACGAACAAGAAGCTAACTTCAGTATTACCGTCAGGGGCCTTAATCTAAAGAGCGGCGCCCAGTTAGATTGGTAATTCCGGCAGGGCCGATCCTAGTACCTCGTCATGCGGTCGGCAATTTGATTAGGGGCAGGATGGGTCAACGGGCCGCAGCGCGTGCCAGGAACTATTTGCTTTTTCCAGGCTAATTTAGTCATTTTTTCCAACTTTTCACTGTTTTGGCTACTTTTTCCCAGATTAGCAGCTCCTTATCTTCACAAGGTGGAAAAAATGACTAAATTAGCCTGGAAAGCAATAGTTGCCACGCACGCGCTGCGGCCGTCTGACGAAGCCCTAATAACGACCGATGACGAGGTTATGTTGGAGGCAATTGTTCACTGGGATAATGTCGAGGACACTGAGTTTCTCTGTTGTTCCACCCCCAATGTCCTTGCTCCTTACAGGTCTCACCTAGAAACCGCCAGGGTTTACCAAGCGCGATTCCGCTAGACTGAGCTTATGTGTCTTGATCAGAACGCGCAGCGAGAGGAACGAGTTGGGATAGGCTCACATTCTCAGGCAGATTTCATTGTCGTTCTTGCAGGCGCTGGCACTCTTCGCCAATCTTTCCATAATGTTTAGGCCTTCATATATGCTTGGCAGAAACTCTTTTGCCGTTGATCTGCATGGTATGGGATAGTGCATAGGCGACCAGAAGACGCCGAGCCGACTGGTAAATTATAACAATCTCGAACGGCTCAATCTATACGCTTGTTCGCAGATATTATAACATCGTTTCGAAGGTAACGTGTTTGGGAAAGAGGGGGGAAGTATTTTGCGATGCCGATTCTTTCCTTTCCCCCGTATTATGGTCCTGGTAACGCGTACCACACCTCTCTTGCTGGAGGCAAAATTTGATTGGAGCTATTAATGAGGCATTGAGAACTGTTGTTGAGAGAGAAGGAGGAGGGCGCGGAGAGTGTTGATCGAGTTTTGGGATGTTACTACAGGTCTATGTTTACACGCCGGCGCGCCGTCAGAACGCAACAAGTCTCATTCAGTAAAGAGTAAGCGCTCAGATTAATCATACGCTCAAATTTGAAACGGAAGGAGCTTTAGGATAATGAGCGGAAAGTGTGAACCTTTTTCCTTTCTACAGGTCCTGCTGGCCTTCCAAAAAACATCTGGCATACGTTTTTAAATCGCTACCTGGATCCCACAAGTTTGCTAGCATTGTTGAGGGCTGGTTTCTGATTGTGAGATGTTACCTGCGGAATGCCCCCGAAAGCGCGCCATCGCGTTGGACAAGATTTCTGTTAAACGACCCCACCTCCAAAAAAAGCGCCAAATATTCACAAAAATGGGCAAAAAAAAGAAATGTGAATCTGTTGTTTTCAAGAGCTCGCGCAAGAACTCAGAAGCTGAGATTTTCTAGCCGTGGTGCTAGAGCGAGCTATTCCGCAGTATTTTTCAGAAAAGGCCAGATGTGCTGAAGCGCACTCGATCAATACGGATGCATTTCAAAACGCACACCAATACATCGCGAGGGAAACGCCGCTATACTATAAAGGACTGCCAGACGGACACCCATCACTGCTCCTGCGCCCTCCTCCCCTCCCCTCTCCCCCACTTTTCTTCCGGCTTCGGCCCTTGATTCCTATTGATTCTTTTGCTATTGGTCGTACGCGTATTGACTGCCATCCTTTATCCTTGCAGCCTTGCGTTCCATTTTTATGCAGTTCCTACCTCGCTCATTTAGGCTTTCGTCAAAGCATATCATGTCATGTAGGTTCTTCACTTATGGGTTAATTTCATGACCGATATTTTCGTATTGAAGTTACTGTCATATTGCTTTGAATAGTCACTACTTTGTGAAGACAAATGCTTTTTTTTGATGTTGCCGTAATTCAACGTCGTTTTTTAACGCTCACGTTGTTAATAAAGTTTGATTACCCAAGTCTGAGGTTGCATCTGAGTCGGTTATTTCGTCAGTGATTGTCGTGGTCGTGCTGCTCTTTACGGTAACCAGCTGAGAGAACTGAACCATCACCCGCACACAGGTTAGTCTCTCACTTGCTCACGAAGTCGGCGAGACACACACATCAACACAGGAACACACACAACACGAACCACCACAAGTCTTTTGATGCATCGGACCCTTTTCTTCAATTTCGGGCCAAAAATCACAACACTCAGACCAAACATTTTGCACCTCAGGCAAAAAGCCACATATCAGATAAGCACCTCAAAATCTGGCACATTGCCCACCTCGCTTAAAGACAGCGCCCGCGATGGACTTTGGCAGGTTTCAGGGGTCAGATTTGTTAGAACAGGTGGCTAATGAAGCATTAATCAGAAAAAGTAGGAAAAAAGGTGCAATAACATGAGATAAGACTGTATTCGATTTGAGGCATCTGGACGAGTTTCGGCACCATTTACCCTTTACTGCCCCAGTCATCCGAAATCAGGCCAGTTCCTGACCGACTTTTTTCTCCGTGGGCAGATTTTGCTCAAATGTTGTCTCCTGGGGTAGTTTGACCTCCAGAATACGAATATCACATTCGCTCAGCCCGAAACTTCCTGGCGCCCGCGCCACAGGCGCCAATGATTTGGGGTATTTTGGCGCCGGTGCCCGTGGTGCGGGCGCCAGGAGGTTTCGGGTTGAGCGGATGTGATATTCGTGTTCAGGGGGTCAAACTACCCCTGGAGCAAGTTTTCAGCGAATTTGGTGATTTCGAGTATTTTGGCGCCGGCGCCCGTGGCGCGGGCGCCAGGAGGTTTCGGGTCAAGCGGATGCGATATTCGTGTTCAGCGGGTCGAACTACCCCTGGAGCCAAGTTTTCAGCAAATTCTGCCCACGGAGAAAAAAGTCGGTCAGGAACTGGCCTGATTTCGGATGGCTGGGGCAGTAAAGGGTAAACAGTGCCCCAGTTTCGTATATTTTGGGTGAGTTCCAATACACATCACCGCCTCGTTGCGGCTAATTCTCACGAAGCTGAGGCCTAGGTTATCTTATCCAATCCACGTTGCATTGATAATCGATATGTTTATGAGGTGATCTGTTCATCAGCGTACGAAACGAACGCTAGAAATTTAGCGGTTATCAATGCCAGCAAGGACTGACAACTGTTAACCAGTCGGGGCGGGATTAACAGGAAGGAGGCGTCAGCTCAGCCTTGTTGACTCCGCCCTCGTCAATCAATAGATTTCGAGCCAGCAAGAGTGGGATATTCGCTGATAGTACTTTTGATCTGGAAGACCTCCAACATCGAGCAGCTCCGACAACGTCGCCACGGTCTAGGACATCATCTTCACCGCAGTCGCCAAGGCGCGGGTTGATGGTATGGACCGGACGTACCTGGAATGGAAAGACCAATATTTTCTTCGTGGACCCCGGACTGAAGGTGAGCGCTGGCGGTTACATTGGGCAACTCGTGAAGAATATCCTCCTCACATGTGGTCGCCCGTACCTTCTTGGAAACTTTGTACTGCTACAGCATTGAGTGCCACCACATGAAATCGAAGGGCATTGGAGAAACTCTCCTACTTGGAATGGAAAAGTGCTGCGTACCTAAAAAAGATAGAATATCCAAGTAGGACACCTGACCTGAATCTCCTCAATTACCCGGCCCAGGCGCAGTTCAATAGGGTGGGCTAAGGTGGCGGAGAAATCGCGACTATCTCGTGCTCGCGAAATGCCAGAATCTCTCGATGGCGCTCGTCTAGAAGGCTATGGCAGATCATGATAATATTTGATATGCTCTTAGATATGGTGGTAAAAATGTCCGATCAGAACTTAACAAAGTGTAACTTTTAGCGCCTTAAAGTCTATGAAGAAAAGTGACTTTTTGCTTTGATTGAGATAATTGATAGATGGTAAGGTAGAAGTGTGCTTTTCAGTTGCTGTGAGTTGTTCGACAAACGTGAAGCTGCGTGGCTAGCAATATCACCATGTAGTGGACTGTTTGGCCGCGTTAATGCACAACTACTTTGAGGATTTGCTTTGGGGATTCCGGAATCGGAAGTGACGATAGACAGGATTTTGTCGCCCAGCTCCGTTCTTTTGCGCGCTTCGGAAGATTCGGAATTGTGGAGTACTGTGAAAACGGGAGGGTGGAGTGGGACGAATCGTGGAATCGGAAGAATCATCGAAAATAATCAGCGACAAATCGGTTTGCCAACTATACTTAAGAACGGAATTACCCATCTCGATTGGTATTTGCTCCTTTTTCGCGAATTCTCCCACACCCACAATGCTCGGCGTGGAGCTGGCTATGAAGAAGACTTTTGGGCGCAGTTCGGCTTCGATGGGGCCTTTTGCACCATCACGATTTCTCATTGTCATGTCGAATTATCGGCGAGTAGATAATTAATAAGTAGTTTGTGAAAAACTTGTGAAGCTATGAAGTGATATCACTCAGAGATAGGAAACCACTTGTCAACTCTTGTAAAGAATTCCTGTCTACTCTGTCTACTGTCTAAGGCATCGGTAGGGCAACGGCAAGCAGCGAAAGTGCTCCCCCTTGACTCGAGTTGCGCCAACCTTTGCGATGGCCGATCGAAATCGACTCTTCCTCTTCAAGAAAAGGAACGGGACGTTACCATGCATGGGCACCAAATATGATGCTGGGGAATGATCGAAAGGTTCAAATGGTTCTAAACCCCTCCCCCTACTAGCACGGCAAATGAAAAGAAGTGGTATAACAATGGTATTCCACCGTAAATAGAAAACGTGAAGTAACCAAGTGTAGTTCATTGGAAAGACAACAACTCTGCACATCCCAATCTATCGACCCTCTATTTTCTATACTTCTTAGATTTTTTTTGAAAAATCTAGAAAATTATCAGTATACGTAAGCACCTTGTCGCAACTTAGTGGAAAACAAACAAGAAGTGACCTTTCATGATAGTGCGCAGCGATCCTTTGACGATATTGAAAGTTAGTTCCGTCAGTTCCTGCTGCACGCTGAACACCCCGGCAAGCCATATTTAGCGACCCTGTCAAAAATATAATTATAATGAACAAGAATTCGTCATACAAGTAGATCCCCCCGCATAGTTCTCAATCAACGAACGCAAAAATTCCAATTTAATGGGCTATAAAAACACTCTGTAAGAAGCGGTCCCCAACATCCAGCGGGACAAACGCTGAAGAGGAAGATAAAAACACTCTGTAAGAAGTTTTTAGTATAAAAAGAAGGGAGGAAGGAATAGAGATCGTTAACATGAAATAGAGGTTATCGACTGCAGATGCAGCAGCAAATAGTATTCTCAAACGATAAAGCCTTAACCTCCCTAACATCTCCGGACACACACTGAGCAAATTTTTAGGTGTTGCTCGTGAGACAGGAGGGATGGTAGGTGACCACGTCTCCCACTAATTTGACTTAATTTATTTCCGCCTGTTGCCGGAATTCTTGGAATCTAAACGGCATTAGCCCCCATTTATGCTGTTGAAAGTGTCGCCTATCTACTCAGCAACTTTTCGGAGATGCTCCTCGAAAAAACCAGTTCTGGCAAATGATATCCACCTAATAAACACTGCGTTTTCAACAAGTGACTCCATGAAATTGGAGTTGATTGTAGAGGCATAATTAAATCCACTGCTGAAGCATGCAGGTAGCAGGAATACAACCATGACGTGGGGTGAAGAAGGCGATTGTACAAAAAAATGAAGGATAATGAGCAAATTTTAATTAGCGCGCCAAAAACAGCCCCATGAGCAAGCTCGCTGCGAAGAACGACAAGTCTATACCTCCTTACAAGGGAGGTCTTTCAGATCATGGCACGCTTTAAGAAACAGTTTGTTGCACTTTGTAGGAGTCCATATAAGGATCACAAAAGTGGGTTTGGTTTTTGCTGTACATTACTGGGAATGTCAAAAAAAATAGTGAAAAGTTTGCTGTGGAGAAGCGATTTTTAACCACTTTTCTAGGCTCCTTTCTATTCATAATGTCCAGTATGTATAGCAAGTGAGACTTTCGTCGACAATGCGCAATGAAACGATACAAGTATTGTGAAAAAACTGGCACTTAATTTGGCACACAGTGGGAAAAAGGTTTTTAGCATTGTGTTTCTTCTCCAGTGATTTCGCAGCGCATCCAACCTGCAGCTGAGGGAAGGAGAGGTATGTAGAGCCATGTTGGGGCTAAATGCTCGGCAACCTAACTATAAGTCAGAGTTCAGATAAACGTGATCAGAGCTAATAACCTGCTATGGACAGAATTTCAGCGAAATTTTCTCGGCGATGAAATTGAGTTGGAATTGAAGCACCAGTTCATCCAGACCGAGGGACCAGTTGGAACGCGAAAATTTTCGCTGAAAGTCTGTCCATAGAGATTATTAGCTCCCTTGATCTGGATGAACTGGTGGCTATCAGTTCGCGTACAAGTACTTATTCAACTCTCGATAACCTGGAGCATTTTTGTTGTTAGCTAGTATATGTAATGACCCTCATAGCGACCAACTTTCCGAAAAGGACACGCATATGTGTTGCACAATATCTACACCTGAGAAGTTAAAGTGGAAACAGTTACGGTGCGTTGTCGGGTCCCACTGTCACCAAGTGATCGGCCCTTTATCACCAGAACCTCCGAAATTTTTTTGCTTCAAACTAGTATACAGGAGTAGTTGGTAGCCCCGCTCACAATCCTGATACTAATTTTATGCGCCGAGGACATTTGACTGACCGTGGGGGTTGACAACGATTTCAGTACAAAAATGGTCTTGCAGCACGGCGATAGGTTGCGCCATGGCCAAAAATGAGTGTCGTACTCGTGAGTAGGGCATCCAGTCATCCCCGCCCAACTTTCAACAAGAGTTTCCTCAGTAATGTTTCGAGAGCTTAATAGTTACTCGTGAACTATGAGTGTATAGAATGAGGTCTTAAATGATATATATTCATGTTACATACATCATCAGCCGACTCACCTAGGAAACAAGGAGATGACGGAAATTCGAAAACTGCAAAAATTGTCGACCGTTAGGAGGCATCCGATCCATAAAGCCCCTTTCTCGAGACACGCAGCTATCTTCGCCTATCGGCCATCCACATCGCCCCATACGAAAACTGTTTTTGCGGGAATCGTTAAAGTAACTTCTGCTCTAGCTCTCTCAATGCATTTCTTTTTAGACTTATTCTTTGCATCTCTTTTTGATATATAGTTAAGGAACACCTATAAACTATGCACTCTCATATTTTGCAGCTATTACAGAGCGCGCAAGTAAGCCTAACGATTTGTCCAAATCGCACACAATTTTTGTAATTGCACGAATTGTTCTCATAAATGCATAGCAAAAACGAATTAACCCATTTTTGTGACGCCTTATATGGACCCTTACAACATTGCAAGCAACCCTGTCATAAGTAGCGGCGCCTGATCTGAAAGACCTCCCTTTTAGTGACCCCCAATGCGATAATCTCCATGTTAGCGAAAACTCAGAGATCTTCATGTGATGGGAGCAGCAGAGGTAGTGTAATGGAAAGTGGCACGCTCACCACGCGCGGTTCGGGGAAAAAATAATCGACTCGTACCTGATTCAAATGTTTAGAGGGCTTCTTCTGCAAACTGGGACTACTGTAGCAGCCGCTTTTTATGCCAAGAGGATGGTTGCACACCCCATGCAGCCTCCGCCAGAATTTTTTCACTTTTTCACCTTTCAGTTCCTTAATCGCCTTCACGTTGAACAAAATTTCCGCACACGGTCCTCGACGTGGTCCCAAATGAGTAGCGAACCGAATGAAACACAAAAGCGTAATTTCCTAGAGCCCACTAGTTTTGGCAGAAATCTCGTCCAGAATGTGAGATGTATCTAGCCTCGCGCCTTTATTGATAGTCGATAACCTGCAAGTACGTGTTGGCAAACACCGGGGTGGCCGTAAACGTGAATATTGGAGCATGATGATTGCATCGCGCGTTTTCCGGTATCAATAGCAGCCTGGCTGCTCCCTGATAGGCGTAGTTTATGTAATCACACTTTCATTCGTAGAACCATTTCCTTTTACCAAGCGAAAGCGCAGTTCTGCGTGAAGATGGAGGGTAGGCATCTTTACACACACCTCCTGCTAAAGATGCGGACGATACCCTGACGCACTGATGACCCACTCATCTGATCCACGAGAAGAACTCTCACAGATCAGCGTACAGTCTGTTCTCGAAGACAGTATCCGTGCTCCAGCAATTCGTCAGCGTCCCTTCCTCTTCAAGTAGTCTAATCAGTCTCTATGTGTCCCCTTTCGCTGCTTCACAGTAATTAACGAGGGCGCTGCAGCCCTCACAATGGCAGTTCTGAGGCCTGACTAGTTGTTCCCCATCCCCAAACTCGAACCTTTCATCACAAAGGTTTCTTTCCTACAGAAGTATTGGATAAGACCGATGCGGGAAAGATCAATGAGCCAGATGCGGCAGGCAGTGGCTTTGCTGCATACGTGCAGGTCCGAAAAACACGATCAGAAGGCTTCCGAGCCCATTCATGGGTTTTTATATGATTTTCTGCTTTTCTTTCCTGTAGAGTCATTTAGCGGACATAGGTGACGGTTTAATTGAACGTCACAATCCGAAACACACGATCGTACGGTCTGTCGTCGAGCACGGGCAGAAATTGCAAACTACTCAACGAGGTAATATGTCGCAAGATAAGAAACAATTTTTTTTCATGACAAGCGGCGACGTTCTCTGGTTGGGCCGCAAAAAAAGCGTCTAGCTCGATGCTATTCACTACTTCAGGTTCAGCATCAGACCACGAAAGAACGTTATAATGGCAGCTACCGACAATCAAAGAATCAGCTCAACACAGTAACAGTTGAGGCCTACACCCTTCTATCAATTGAGGGGAACGGTCACCACTCCAAAAGTTTTAACATGCATTTTTCGAATTGGGCATATGGAAGGCTTTGTTTTGCTCAGATAGTATGCTTTAGAATGCTTTTCCGAAATACTTCGAGGATTATTGGCATGCGGCATGCCGCTGCCACTATAATTTAAGAATGGTTTTTTTCTAATGCTTTGGGAACAACACAGGCTCCTCGAGAGATGTAAAAGAGAAATGGAAGAAGGGAGCAAACGTCAGACAGGTGTGATCGTCTTAGGATAGATCGCAAAGCATTAGAAACTCGGAAAACCGGTTCAATATCAGAGGGGCAGGGCATGCCGCATAGCAGTGATCTCCAAAATTCTGTCCCGGGAACGAACTGATCGTCAAATTTTGTTTTTCCGAATGGAACATAACCTCGGTAAACGTGAAAATCCCTGCATATTTGTTTTGCGAGCATTCGAGCAGGAGCGCAAACGTGGGGTTCCCTTCTAAGTGCCATGATGTTTGTGATGTTTGCCTTGTTTATATGTGTGCATGAAGGTCTCCTGCGATTAATTGGTCAAGTTGGGGAGACTAGATTAGCCGCAGAGAGGCAGACAGACAGCTGGGGAACATCACATCGGAACTCACGAAATAGAGTGAGATGAGCAGGGTGAAAGACTATTTGAGTTTCTCATGTGGATCCATACCATCAGTAATTCGCAGTTCCAAAAGCCCTACTCTCTACACTGGTTATGGGAGTTTCCTGGTGGACAATTCCATAATGAGCGACCATTGAAGGTTTTGCCTGAACGACGTCGCTGTTGCTCCTAAGTTCTACACGGGATCCGATCACCGTCTTCCGCGCAAGATTCCGCTTTTCGATGCGAGGAGAGAGAGCCGCAAAGTTCAAGAAGCGAAGCCCCAAGACCGTCATCAATTGGGCGTCACTTCTCTCTGGGCTCTGGGAAGATTCCGTCATTGACAACATTCACGAACAATACGAACGGCTTGTCGCACTCAGAGACTTACAAGATTACCAAGAAACGTTTATCTCTGGAAACTCTCTAGCTGATTCGCCAACGTGGAGCCGCACGAGCCGCACCAGCTGACGTCTGAGCTTGCGAAGCTATGCAGAGAAGCGATAAAGGAAGACCTCAAGGAGAGAAGAGCAGCAGTACTGGTGGAAGCCGCAGAGGCTGGGAAGAGCATACGCAACGCCCGCCGCGACTTCGCCAACTGTAAGACCAAGATGACCGCCCTCCGACGTCCGGATGGAACAATCACCGCATCCAGAAGGGGCAATGAAAAATCATCTACGACTTCCTCTCTGATCTCTTTGACAGTCACGTCCACAATCCAGAAGAGGATTCAGCACGATCGATTACATACACACGGTAACGAAGCTCATCGAAGTATCGCGAGAGTACAAGATGCCGTTATGTCTCACGTTCATCGACTTGAAGAAAGCCTTCGACTCCGTTGAGACAGAAGCGGTTATCGAAGCCCTGGGCAACCAGGGTATTCCTACTCAGTACATCAGATTCTTCGTGTGCTTTACAGCATCTCCAGGACCGGGATTTTACCACTACAAGGAGATCATCATCGACGTGAGAGAGAGGTCCGACAGGGCGACACCATCTCGCCCAAGCTCTTCAGCGCCTCTCTCGAGAACGTCATGCGTCAACTGGAATGGGAAGACATGGGAGTGAAGATCGACGGTCGGCAACTACACCATCTCCGCTTTGCTGACGACATCGTTTTGATAACACCAAACATCGAGCAAGCGGAACGAATGCTGGCTGATTTCGACTGCGCGTGTGGAAAAATCGGTCTACAGCGGAATTAGAAACTGATGCCCAATTTACGCTCAAAGGAGACCATCCCCGAAATCCTCCAGTTATGTGTGGTATGGTCGTGAATTCAATACGACGGTGACTTAGCACCAGAGCTGAGCAGGAGGAGCGAGCGGCTTGGGGAGCCTTCAAGAACATCGAGGGAGTAGCGAAGAAGACGAAGAACACCAAGCTCCGTGCCCACCTCTTCGATTCCGCGGTCCTTCCTGTTTGACTTATGCCTCAGAGACTTAGACTCTACGTGGCAGGATTAGCATGCTGTTGGCGTCATTCAACACGCCATCTGAAGGGCGATGCTCGGAGGTCCCCGCCACCTGCAACTGAGAGATCCGCCGACGATCGAAGATCAGAGACGCCACCGCATTTGTCAAGGTTTTGAAGATAAGGTGGCTCGTCATGCGTTCTAGGACGAAATCTGGACCACAGCGATTACCGACTGGATTCCACGGGATGTCAAGCGAACACCTGGACGACCGCCTACGCTATGGTCAGACTTCTTCGTGAAAGCTCTGAACGAATGGTTATGAAGTTCATCGTGTCCCTCGAGCAGAGAGCACGCACGTCGCAGGGACGAATGGACACGTTACTGGCGCCCGCTCGAGGAACTCGATGTTCAGCTTGAGCACAGGTGGCAGGTGTCTTGTCGGATAATTGAGCAGGTTTGATTGTTTTTTTTCAGACTGAAGGAGCTCTCTCAAAGCTGAGAAACATCGCTTGCTGTTCGTGATTCTGACAGGATTGTTAGGATTGTTGTTGTTAGTTGAAACGTCTTTCTGATGCCATGCGTAAGGCAGATTTCGCTAGTCCGACTACCTCAATTTCCGCAGCACACTCCATTACGCGAAATATGCTAGCGCGTTCTGCTGGAGCTAGGGTTATATTTTACTTCAGAGTAAGGGTTCTCCCTGTGTACGAGCGGGGAGGGAGAGTTCACCCTTCAACCGCGCGCGTGAAATTGATCATCCAGTAGTAAGCGTCACCGTGCAGGGCTTTCTGTGCTGGGAATGTTCGTAACCCAATTGGTTATTATCATGGAAATGTTTTTGCTATGTATCTCCTGTCAATTTATGATGTTTACGTGCGTACTTTGGTGTAGTTATTACTGACAGGCTGCTAATAAAAGGACGCCGGATGTGCTCAGGGTGTCATCTCATATCCCGAGAACGATGACTTCTGCAAAATTAGTCGCTCTGGTATGTTACGTTTTTGTACTTCATTCGCTTCGCTATTCAGTAGAGGTCACGAAGCGCGTGTGGATAAAGGGAAAGATAGTAAACTGTTCGCCGTTGATCGATCCCTTTTCCAATGCGGCACGCATTCTACTTCCATTCAGAATCGTAAAGGGCTTATTGAATGTGATGTGGCCTATAGAATGAGTTATGAGCGCCAGCCGATGTGCAAGTCAGTGTTTCATCCTCCCTAACGAATGTGGTACCACATTAACGTACCCGGAGAGGAGAGCGCTTGGTTGACTGGCGAGAGTTGATCCGCATCTAAACACGGGACCGCGCTGGTGATAGGCGAGAGATGTGCAAACATCCTCTTAGAGTAAAAGGCTTCTAGTGCAAGCTGGAACTGGTGGTCCCAGTCTAGCACTAGAAGTCTTTCCTACAATTAAATCTGTCTGGCAGGGTGCATTCGCGATTTGTCCCCAGACCGCGCGCGTGGTGAACGTAACCATCACACTACTCTGCCTCCAATCACATAGAGATCTTCGGAGTTTTATCAACACGACAAGAACTCAACGTCAGTGAGGATGTATAGGCGTTTTGGCTGCGGAAACATGTCAGGTGGACTGGGATCTGCTATATGCTTTTCTTTACCGACTGTCCTCGAGTGCCAATTTTTTGGAAAACGACGCCTTGCAAAACGCAGCTCACCTGACGCGTGGATGCGCACGTGTCAGCAACGACTGTAAGCTCTCTTCAGTTTCAATTGACAATATTCAAAAAAGATGTTAAGGTTGTGTTCCTACTACCTGCATGCTCTGGCAACATATTTAATTATGCTCCAACCATCGTCACCATTTGAGTGAGCCACTTTGCTGAAAGCTAAGGATTCATTGAACGGGCATATTTGTGAGAATTGTATTTGTTGAGGAGTACTTCCGAAATGTCCTATGACACGTGACGATTCGCTGTCAACGATGCGGGCTGTGTTCTACGCTGGCCACAACGCCTTCCGCCAGAAGGTCGCAAAAGGTGAAAAAGTGGCCGATATCGAGTACAATAACTCTCCCTCGTCTGATGTCAGGAATGGTAGGTCCTCCTTTCAGCATTTTGAAGACAGACCCGAACTCAAGCAATTCGTGATCGTCCACTCTTGTGCAAGAGTTCATCCCAGACTCAGAGGATTCTCCCACATTCACTACGCTCCTGTGAGTGAGGAGGGTGCCAGCCGTAGAAGTTTCTAGTATTGCCGTCCGCTTGAATGAAAGCATCTAGCGACGAATGCCTATAAGGGACGCTTAGTTGTTGTTCGATAGGGCGGCGATAAATCCTAAGTGCGTGTCCGTTTTGCCGATCCTGCCTGTGGTCACGAGTAATTCTATTTTCGTTAATATGGTGCTTATACAGTCAAACAGTTCATTTCGCCAGGTAAGTCACTGATGATGTGATTGCTTTGGTGCAGTGGTGGTACACTCACCTCTCAATTTTACACAAGGCGCATCCCAGGGCTGTTTCCTGTAACTCGATTAGTCTCTTAATCGGGTCTCATTGTATTTTCACTGCTAAATGATATTTAGATATCATGATATCGAAGTGATGCGAACGAAGGATAAGTCAGCCTTCAGCGGGACGGTATAGCTCTGCTATCTTGAAAAGAGCCCACCCGGGAGGGCGATGGGGCTGCTGGAGATCCTCATTCAGGGAGAGCCTGATTTTTTGTTATAC
>MU913918.1:11697-27018 GCA_036418165.1 Cooperia oncophora | reverse complement strand
TTATACTTGAAGGAATCACATGAACTGGAATCAGAAAAACTTTCATGTTCTGATCGTTCCGGACTTTCACGTCCTCCAGCTAATCTTTGTAACTGCTTATCCGATGTATTCTCTGGCCGTTCCTCTTCGCCACTCGAGGGAGGTTCTTCCTTTACTTGACGTAATGGAGATACCTCATTGCTAAAATATTCTGGATGCATTGACACAAGAGCGATTTTTACTCAAATTAATTATTAACTTGATTAATCATTAGTTTTTACTTCAGTTGAGAAGATTATTATAGTACAAACTATTTTGTTGTACTTTTAATGAGGCCATTATTCAAGTTGCTTACCCCTTATCTCGATTAGAAGTGCGACTTTCACGATCGCGTGGACTTCGACTTCTTTGTCGAGCACTCGGGCTTTTTCCGACGCGGACTGCGGCTTCTCGACTTTCTTTTTCGATCCTTATCATAGCTATCATTAGTTTTCCTCCTCCTTGAATCACCACTTGGAGATCGACGAGGCGGGGTGCGTGCACGATTCCTCCGTGAAGTTGAATCAACGTGATGCTCCTCTTCTCTCCTGAATTAGAATCCCAATTCTTCAGAATGACAGCTCATAACGTCTTAGGCAGCGTTCAGACTTCGCGACGGCAGCGCTTCGGTCGCGCGTTCGACGCGATCGATGCGCATGCTTTCGACTGCATCGATCGCGTCGAACGCGCGACCGAAGCGCTGCCGTCGCGAAGTCTGAACGCTGCCTTATGCGCTACGGATGATGGCGCCTGCTGGCGGGATGAGTTTGGCGCGGTCCGTTTCTGAAGCGAGCGTTTGCGTGCGCCAAACCCATCTCGCCTGGCATGCCCCATCATTAGCAACAAGCAAGATTGTACGTGAATGACTGGGGCAAGGCCGTTTAAATGTCCGAATACTCAAAAGCGATTAGGGTTGAAATGGGTCAGGGATGGACACAAAGAAAAGAAATCCTGAAAAACGCCCCCTCCGTTTAAACTGCGTACCTGTTTTTAATGCTACGCTCTTCTCTGTGGCTACGGCTGCTTCTACTTTTCTCGTCCTCGTGTTTATCGCGGCCTTTGTCGTCCCGCCTATCTCGGCTGTTACCGTCGTCGCGCCTTTTTTCCTTCTTCTTTCTTACAACTTCCTCTTTTTTGGACCTGTAAAAATGTCTTCAACTTGTCAGACTACCGGAAGTTCCCTCATTTTTTTTTCGAAGGCTAAAACCGACATACCGTTTACGTTTAACACTTCCACTGCTGCTGGAGTCACTGTCGGAAGAAGACGAATCATCGGAAGAATTCTCAGACGAATCTAAAACCATATTAATCTGGACAGATTTTAGAAAAAAAGAATAGGCTATACTACGAATATTTTCATATTTCTGATCTACAGCAAAACTGCTACTGTAAAAAACAGTAAAATCCACCAAGAAACTAATACCAAAAAAGAAGTCAGTTTAATAATCGCAGTACATTCATCCCCTAAAGTATTTGGGGAAGGGGGAGGGGGACACGCGGTTCGCGCCGAGCGATGGCTCATCTGCTCTTCTGCTCCTTCCTCGGCGGAATAGTGTTCGAAATAGCACATGGATGGTTAGACAGCACCTGTTCCGAACACTATCTCGCCGAGGAAGGGAGAAGAAAAGATAAGTCATCGCTCGCCGCGACTTGTGTGAGTTCAAGCAGAGACAAGACAACGTGACTGTTGATATCGATTTCGACCTATTTTCCTGGGGACCTCTGGAGAAGAGTGCGGAATTCATGCTCCATCTACAGTCAGTTTCTGAGAGATAAAGGGCGTAGCTGCACTCTTCATTTCAGCAAGGCGGGGACTGCACTGTTGGTACGATAGTGTCATCTTGAGGCAGATGCATTCACGTCTCTGCCCTAGCATGAGATGGAATGCCTGTTCAGTTTAGGCAAATATCTATGAGAAAATTAACAGAGAACCTCCTAGACTGCAAGAGGAACGCAGAATCTCATGAAAAAGCCTGAGATAGGTAAGTCACAGTAAACTTGAAGGTGCGAGGTAAACAGGCTTCATCATTAAAAATGGGTGAAATTGGTGGACCAGTTTCTACTCCGAAAAACGGCCAAGAAGCTCGATCAACCCCAATATTGAGGCCAAAATTGGAGGCGTTGCTAAATATTAAATCACGGGTTGAACAAATTCCGCTCTTTTGAACGTATTTCAGACCTGACAAGAATACCAGATCGAAAGACCTGAAGCGCTCTGAACAACTCGTAATCACCACAAATTAATGAACAAACTTCTGAAGCTTCGGATTTCCAAAAAGTAAAACATTTCAACACCAACAGAAGAAACTTGCCTGATGAGCTACTATCCGAGCTGGATGAAGAGCTGCTTTCACGACGTCGCTTCTTCCGCTTCTAAACACGAATTTTTGAGAACAGTAGCACCTGAATATGAAACAGCTCCCTCCGAAATATCACAACAGAAGTTGCAGCTGTCAAGCTTATAGAGAAATAGTGGGGGTGTAATAATGGTGTATGGTGCGATAAAAATGAAGTTTTGGTCACAAATAGCTGCCATGTGTTGTCTTATGCTCAAGGCTACGAACTCACCATAAAAACTAATCGGTGCACTATACGCACTGCCGCACTCTACAAGAAGGGGCCATGTGACGGTAGGACCATGCAGCATCGCGCGCGACAATTGCAAATACCGTATGGCTACGATCGACGAGTTTTATTCGCGATGGTCTGATTGTCGTAACAGTGACATTCCACTGCTATTTTCTTCAAAAAACCGTCCGCCATAATAATTCAGTCTCTACGACCAGGCTGCGAATGAAGCATTGTGACAGTCAAATGATAAGGGATCGGAAGACAAGCTGAATTGACCCGCGAGCAGAATCTGCGCAGGTTTCTCTTCACCACAACTGGCATGTAATTACTCTACTTATAGAAATGAAACTAAATCTAATGATGACGGCAATCTCGATCTACCAGAGTGAAGAGCGTGGATGAAAACTGAAGCGAACACAAAAACCAATTAATAATGCAATGAGTTTATCGCGAGCGCGCGCTACTGCAGCCTGCCGTGTTTGCAAATTGCCGCGCACGCGACGTCCTGTGTTTCTAAAGACCGTCTCCCAGAAGACAGTGTAGTGTAACCAAGGGCAATGCGCGAACAGCTGCATAGTATCATTGCCACTAGAGTATCATCACCCTCTCGATGGGAAAGAGCAAAATAGAGGGCAGAATAGAGCGATTCGCATCAAATATAAAACGGAAACAAAATCGCGGTCAGACTTTTTAGTTCGTCTATAATGTATCCAAGTTCAGCTATCGCCGACACAACGCTAGGAGATTTCCCCCTTTTGGCCCCTTTGTTTTCATCGAATAAACCCTACGGAGTGCAAGAATGCTAACAGTCTCCATCCCTCCTACACTTCGGGATGATTGTGAGTCAATGGTTCGTAAACGGCTGCAAAAAGTAATTCGGAACTAATCTTAGACCTACAGTATATGTGGTGTGTTTTTAGTGTGTTGTCTGTGTGTGTCTAGAAAAAAAAAAGAAAAATAAGAAAATAAAGAGGAGAAAAAAAAAAGAAAAAAAAAAAAAAAAAAAAAAATGTAAAAAAAAAGATAAAGAATGAAAAAATAGATGAGAAAAAAAAAAAAGAAAGAAGTGGGTGCTCCGTATGTGTGTGCACGTACATGTGTATGTACGTGTGAACACTGCTCTCACATAATAATAGCTCCACCCATAAATATCACAAAAAACAATCAATACCAGTTTGCATGTTAACACCGGAAACTAACTTGAAAGAACAAGTTTTTTGTTCATTTTTTTAAAATTGGTACTCTGACAATTCCACAAAATGATAGCTCCACCAAACAAATCGATCATCCAACAACAGTGCACAAGCAAAATGAATAAATTGTGGATTCAGTAATCTACTGAAACTCCATTTCTTCGAATAAGCTCGACATGCTGCCATGCATCAATGATTGACTTCTTAAGCTCACGGACATCGTGGAATCGCGCATTGTTCGCATAGATCTTGCGCACCATGAAGCCCCACACATTCTCGACTGGGTCTAAGTCGGGGCTACTGGCTGGCCAGGGCAAAAAGACGGTTTGGTGACGAGTGAATCACGCTCAGCCAAAAACTAACCTTACTCCATTGGTTCGGCAACATCTTCCAGCTAAGCCAATACGGTTTTCGCGATAGTTTTTTGCGAGAAACAGTGCCAGGCTCATATTCCTCCTGTAGGTGAACTCAGGAGTTTTTCAAAATACGCCGAACAGTCTCCTTCGAGACATTAAGCCTCAAAGTTGACTTTATTTCCCGGCACGACATTGGAGAATTGGATGCTTCTCTCAAAATACGGCGCTTATCCCGATCTGAGAGCAAAGGAGGACACCGCTCTTCTTAACTCCATATCTTGCAGACTGCTTGACAAAATTTTTGACAACATGATGACTGCGGCCCAAATCCAGTGCGATTTAACGGTTCAACAGTTTCTTTGCGATTATCTGTCCTTTTTTTAAAATACGATAGCCAGAAAAGGCGAAGTCACAATGATGAGAGAGTTTTACTCAACAAAAAAAGACGCAGCGACAAAACACGAGGTGGACTATCCTTTTGTGGGATTGTCAGTGTTAGTTTCCGGTGTTGACATGCAAACTGGTATTGATTATTACCTCATTTTCTACTTGAGGACATTTTTGAAAACCTCATGTAAGACGGGATTTTGTAATATTTATGGGTGGAACTATCATTATGTGGAGCAGTGTATGTGTGCTCTGACGTACGTGCGCGTTGCGAATGCGTGAGCAAAAGACGAGCCGCTGACGTTCAGACCAGAATATGATAAAGGACTTGAGTTGACGAATGTGATAATAGACAAGGAAAATGAGCTCGGCACGAGAGTGATAAGATTTCTGCGACATTCGTACGAACCCTACCCCATCCATTTCTATCTTTTTTTTGTAGAACGAACGTTTTGTTTCCGTAGATTTTCGGAAATGAACGCACAGGATCCTGTCTATCGGAAAGAAATCACTTGTTGTGTAGCGCACTAGTGCGATATTGGGAGCGCACAGTAGAGTGAAGACAAGATGTACGCTAACCGGCGAAATGGATTCTGAAGGTGTGTTCGTATCTATAAAAGCATGCATTTTTCGTCATTCGAGAAGTAGCGGAAATGGGGCTGGAACGTAATGAAAAACGGATGCCGTTTGGGTTTCCACCTGTCGTCCAGAACGTGCAGTGTCGATGCCGAGGTGTCCCAGCAAAGCTTTCCATACAAATGATAGAGGCACAGATAAGAAGCCTGATTAGCTTAGCTAAGCATATAGGTGGGAGTGCGGCGCATATATGTCTCGTGTGTTGCTTGTGGCTGAAGCCCCAGGCGGCATCCAACCTCCACTACGGCTTCCACACTCATTTCCGCGCACCTTCGAGGAATGGCAGAGGCATATTTCTACAGCTGCGAACCCGTTCACCTCTCACGTGGAAATAACCAGGATATTCAGACAAGGATTTTCGGAAATGAATGTGGAAGGCCTCTAAGAAACAGAAAAGCAAGCTACGACTAAGTTAAAGACAGTTCCCGCGAATGGTCGCGAAAAGCCCGTGCATTTGGCATCGTTGTCCGCATTCGCAGAGAATATACCACTTTCGTCACTCGAAACGGCGAGATAAAGAAGCTAGAGACGCGTGATTATTGCAACCATTGCAACCACGATTACTTTCACTCTGCAAGACAACGGCTTACAAGCGGAATTGCGTGTGTACATAGCGTTGCCTGGAGCGTCGTAGGGTGATTTCCTGTGCTCTTGCCGGAATGGCTGCACGTCGAATCCTGCTGATTGGGCTTGCCGACGTCCGACAAACTCGTCCAAGGTGCCCACTGCTAAGGGAGTCTCTGTTCAGAGCGTTCCATAGGTTTTTTTGATTCCTTTTCTACTGGAGAGGGGGGGGGGTAGTTAGGGGCTACTGGTTTATTACCGAGCAGCTACTACCCGTAACATGGATCGCGTGAATTGTTTTTAAAGACGTGTTGCTGACTGGGACGAAAAAAGAAAGTACAAGAAATTACTCAAAGTTAGACCTTGTTTTGATCATGACGTGACCTAGATAATTCTGTGGAGTTCCAAATGCACTGGGATTTCACAGCTCAGAATATTCACCTTAAATTCGTATGTCGCTCTTTTTTGCGTTTTTTCGGTGCTTAACATTTGAAGATAAACAGTCAGCGAAAGATTTGGTAATGGAACACAGCAACAAAGCAACAAAACATCTCACCCGAAGGCTTCCTTGGTCTTCAGGACACCTTCTCTGAAATAAGCTGCCCAAAACCGCTGCAGCCATTACTCGCAAAGTAGCGTCGATTCTGTCTTCGAAAAGCTTTCATACCGTGAAATCGGGCGGACACAATGATAATGCCTTCTGCAGCGTAAGTCAGTCCCAACGTGCTTTGCCTCATGTCATAGCAGCGGGAATCGAAGAAAGCCAGCAATCACGTTCCGACTAATTTTTTCAGGAATTTAAAAATTCGGAGGAATTGTACGGGGAGAAAAAGTGCGGCAATACGGATGGAAGGAGTCTTTATTGTTTCTAAACTTCTTCATTACCCCACAAAGATGAAGAAGCTTCAGCGCGAGCTCAGTACAATCCAGTTTCAATAAGGTATAGTGTTGAGAGGCCTGAAGTCGCAGTTAAACTGTATTTGCTTTCAGAAGAATGGTTTGCAGCAACAACTCTAAAAAAGGCTACGAAGTGAAATCATCACCTGCTGGTTTATTAACTATCGGCAGTTTTTTGCAATGTCATATAAGGTGTTGTTTTGTTTAGGCAGTTGGCAAAATAAATCTCTAAAACATGTAGGACTAATACGTCAGGCATGACGGAATTCCGCGCCCCTGAGCAGGCGCTGCGTAGCGCTTTTTCGAAGAAGGGGTTCCTCCTAAGGACCTACCAAGCTGCAAAATACCGACCCGGATGCCCGCGGCCACACGCCTACAAATGGACGACCACACATGTTGCTCGTATTGCTTCATTTGCGAAGTAAAGTAAAACGAGTCGAGAGCTTCAATTGCACTACTCAGAATTGAGTTAGCAACAATTTACTTGACAGGAGGCATCAGCACGAAGTGAAAAAGCAACGAAGTAGAAAAGCAGATGAAAACAGCTAGCGGCAGAACTGCAACAGCTAATCGATGAGCCGACCTACCTTGTTTGTCTCAGACTTCTCCTTCATTTCCTTCTTTAGTGAACTGAGTAACGAATCTCCAGCACTCGCAGTTGGTGCAGCGAGGGCAGCTCCGACCACATCGGTTTTCTTCATACTACAAGTGATGAGGTTAGTGCTCATTCCTGCCGAAGACAAATAGCAAAAATGACAGGATCCACTTACTTCTCCATTGACTTTCCGGGGACAAAGTCTTTACTCAGTCCCAGAGCGTCCCTCATCTTGTCGCGATTCTGAAATTTTTTGAAAGTCATTATACACAGTCAGCTTACAACAATGGTAACATAGAAAATATGCTGAAGAATGCTAGAAGCAATGTGACCTACAGGCCTGAATGCTAACCTAGTAAAGCTAAGCAGAGCGGCGCCCTTCTGCTTCCTTTCCCCTAATCAATCAGGGAAAATTCGCGAGAGAAGTTGAATTAGTTAGGGGAAAGGAAGCCTTTATCGCTCAGACCTCCTCCTGAATCAATTTCATGTCAGCGCTACGTGGGAAGGCATCAGTTACGCAGTTACCTCCCACACTTAAGGCTCTGAAAAAGGAAAATCTCCTGACCCAAAAATCTACGCATACAATAGCATCTAATAATGCGGATCGAACTGAACATAACGCTACAACCATGCTTCGCGACGGAGAAAAGGAAAAAGAAGAATCGGCGAAGCAATGTTTCTGGAGAATGAGTTCCAAAGGGGCAGATGATTACCGGACGGTCGCTAGCCATTCGAGTTTTGAAAAACGGCTGGTTAACTTTGCGGTAAAGAGTTGTAGGGAAGTCACAAACACTCCACGTAGAAGAAACAATGTTAAGACTTATATCTAAGTCAATCTGCAGAGCACAAGCTTAATGTTTAGGGCAACTCCTGCCACTGGGGTAAATTCTTGTAAAATCCCCTCTCAAAAGTTTTTTCCTCTGGTACCACCGTCCACCACCGACCCCACCTACCGTGTTCCTAAATATTCCCAGTCGCAGAACATGTGCGAAAAGTCAATAGCTTGAATAACTGAAACTATCCTTCTCAGAAGCAAACACATCCCTCATCTCCACCTAACGAATACGACGCTCTCGCCGGGGTTCCCAAAGGAACGTGTACTGCATATATTAGGTCGTTGCAAAAGAAATGCAGGATTTTGCTTGCTTGTATTTCATACTTATTTTATTCCAATAATATGTTACTTTAATATGAAGTGTTATATACTATTCGGAAGCTCATCTCATGCTCTTTCTAAATGATACTCCAAGATTGGTTGTAATTCATTTTATTATAATTTTTATTGACATTTTATTGCAGATGTCGAAACGTGAATTTCGCACTATTTTCTTCTATGAGTTCAAGCTAGGACGAAACGCTGCCGATACAGCTCGGAACATCAACGAAGTTTGGGGTCAAGGAAGTGTCAACGAATGTACGGTCCAACGTTGGTTCCAGAAGTTTCGTTCTGGCAACACCAGCCTTGAAGATGAACCTCATGTTTGGTGGTCTGCCGCCGGTCTCATCCATCACAGCTTCCTGAATCCTGGTGAAACAATTACGGCAGAGAAGTACTGTCAACAAATCGACGAAATGCATCAGAAGCTTCAACGCATGTGCCCAAGGTTGGTCAATACCTATTCTTCTCCACGACAATGCCCGACCACACGTGTGCTCGAACACAATGCTCGACCCTCCAGAAGTTAAAACGAAACTCTGCCTCATCCACCATACTCACCAGACCTGTCGCCCACCGATTACCACTTTTTCAAGCATCTGGACAACTATCTTAAAGAGAAATGCTTCAAAAACAGACGATGCCAAAAACGCCTTCAACGATTTCGTGGCCTCTAAAAAGAATTACAACCAATCTTGAAGTATCATTTAGAAAGAGCATTAGATAAGCTTTCGAATGATATATAACACTTACATTTTATTGGAATAAAATAAGTATTAAATACAAAAAAACAAAATCCTGCATTTCTTTTGCAACGACCTAATAGTGGACCAAAGCGGCGCAGATCGGCGACGGGGGGGGGGGGTGGCATTGTGCACTCCGAGCTATCTCTAGATCTTTTTCATGAGCAAAACAAGAGTTGAAGGGTTTTACCATGGTGACTAGACGAGCTTGCAGCTTCATAAGAGTTCAAAGTTTCACCAGAGCGCAACTTGTGAACCGCAACTAGTAAAGCAGTGAAGGTATGAAAAGCCCCCCCCCTCCCCTCGCCGAACAGTGTCGACCAAAATATTCTATGTCTCACAAATAAATATGTAACTTTTCCATAAAATACCAGAATCTTACAGGATCGATGTTGCTACAAACGAAAAAAAAAACAATGACATCGCAGCTTCACTATGAAAATTACAAAAAAGCAAAAATACCTTAACAGCGGCTTTTGCTCTGGCGTGTGAATCTCTAGTGTCAAGCTCAGAATCCAGGTTGAGTTCGCCCGACTCGAGTTGACCCAGCAAAAGTTTCCGATAATCCGAAACCTTCTTCTGTATTTCATCGTCATCAAAACCCTTAAATACAATAAATTATAAAAGGAAAAAGGATACTCTTTGCCATTAATGAACCCCTTTCCAATCAAAATCGTAGTGGCTTACTGAGGGTGATGTGGCCTGTACAATGAATCGCGGGGCCAGCCAACGTACAAGTCGGTGTTCATATCCTACTAGACGAATCTGGTACCAATTTACTGCCCCGATTACAGAAGGCCTGGTTGATCTACGCGAGAGTTGATCCAGGAGGTGATTCACGGACCGTGTGCGTGGGAACCGTGCTACTTGCCATTACACCACCCCTTCCTCACAAGAAATGATAGGTCACATACACACGTCAAGCATATCGCCTGAGTTTTTTTTGATAGAAAAACAATTCGACGTCTTTTCTTTTTGCTTCCCTGTTTTACTAAAGCTGAGGGTATTCCCTTGACAGGATGCCACCTCAGGGCACGTGCAAGATGGAAATTCAACTATTTTTTGACACACTCTTCCCATTTTTTACAAGTTTGTTCGAACAAATTTAGCAACCTTTTTTTATTCTGATCTGAACGAACCAACCTTCTCTTCCATAAGCATTTCAAATTCGGCACATTTCATTTCAATGATTCTCTTCCTTTGATGCTGAAGAATCTCTTCATTGGGGTCCTTTATTGATCTGTGCTTCTGCTCTGCGAATGTCAGCCTCGCTATTATATTCAATACGTTTCTAAAACAAAGGAAAATATCGTTAACTTGTTAGAAGCAAGTAAAAAAATGGAAACAGAGAATAACGTCACCCTTGATAACAGCAAATTAGAAAGATTTGCTTGAACATATC
Source organism: Cooperia oncophora (assembly GCA_036418165.1). NCBI lineage: Eukaryota > Metazoa > Nematoda > Chromadorea > Rhabditida > Trichostrongylidae > Cooperia > Cooperia oncophora. The sequence continues at coordinate 16,500 of MU913918.1, read as the reverse complement.
CATTTGTGCCTGAAACCCCTAGCCGTCTGAAGACCAATGCCGTTGTACATGGTTTAAATGTCCTGAAAACGGCCTCTCTTTTGAGGTACACTAAAGATACCGAAACGAAAGAAAGAACGAGCGAAACAATACGAAATGGCCTTGGAGCCGTTTAAGGAATCCTTGTAGAAGATTACTGGAGTAATCCCGGTTTTCCGCACGGAACCCTTTGAATGCCCCCTCTTGAATATTAGCGGCAGAATTAAGCATGAAAGTTTTGGCGAAATAAACTAAAGCTTTGGCGAAATAAACTAACACTGAAGTCCTTGAAGAAGTCGAAAAGACAGCCTGCGGATGAAGGGGCGTGTCAGGAGGGAGGGGTTTGACGAAACTCCAAATCCGCTCTGTCCCGGTTGCTGGGGCGGGTAAGCGAGGACAGCTGGTGGAAAGCGAGGCGATACGAAAGATATGATACAGATTTGACGCTTGCTAGCAACGCAACTGGTGGAAAACGGGTTTGGCGCTGCGCAACCCGTCCCGTCTGACAAGCCCCTTTATTCGCAGCGAAGAGCACTGTAACCACAACATAGAAACTCGTGTGCTGGGATCTCATTTGAAACTGAATATTTGTTAAGTAGTCGAAATATCTGATAAAACGCCAAAAGGTGAAAACATTTTCGAAAAATCCTGAACCTGAGGTGTCGAACTGTTCATAACTCTTAATCTATATGTCCTCATTATTGCCTTCTTATTATAGCGTAGAAGAAACAACCTCGAATTTGAAGAAACCTCTTTGTTCCGTTTCGTGCTGTTGTTTACTTGTTCGAATCAGCTTTATTTTGCTAACTTAGATATCAAGTGGGCTTCTGTGGTCGACATTTTTACCTAGTACTACGAAAACTCACAAGAAAAATCCAGATAGTTCAAAAATATGCTTTGTTAACCTCTCCTAATGAGAATGGAGACGTTACTGGCACCCGCTCAAGGAACTCGATGATCAACGGGAGCACAGATGAAGTAATGTCATATGAGTTTCAAAGCATGCATGGATGCATTAGCGCGAAAGGAAGTAGCACACTTCCAGCACGCAACACTCGTTTTTCCAAAGCAAAAGCGGATACAGGAGAACCTGCATGAGGTTCCAAAGGAGATCGGTAGTAAATCGACACTTTTTAAAGTGACAGTTCAATTTCCCTATCATTCAATACAAGCAGGCGTTGTATGACTGTGCGTGACGCTATACAAACAGCGAGAAGAGGTAGTATGCTGTCGACTGATAAGAATGGCTGTTGGTGAGGCTATACGAAAAGGTTCAAATTCAGTAACTCATCAATGGAACTGATCCAGAAGTGTCAAACTTGTCTTTTTCTCATGGCCACTTTTTATTTCCCTATGTCTCACACAACTGTTACTACCTCAATCTTTGAAACCAGGCCAGTTTTAACTAACTAATTTCTACGAAGATGAAGGCAGACTTGGGTGAGGATTCGTTCATCTGGGGGAGGGAATAGTTCCATCTGTTGGACACCAATATCACATCTGCAGGAACTGCTTGGCGCCCCAAATGCTCAATTCACGAAATCCGCAGAAAACTTGCTGCTAGAGGTATCACACACACTTGGCCCATAATCGCCTGGTACCCGCGCCACAGGCACCGACGCCAAAACATCCTGGTACATAATACACAAATACTCAAATACACCAAAGACTAAAAGTTTGTAGACGGGAGTTGTCGACGCTATTTAGGACACTGCGATCATCTGCGCTCTCGTTAAGGCTCAGCCTGGCCTGAAGGGAGCACGCCTTCTCCTAGGCTCAGCCCTAGCAGGGCGCTAAATGCTATATGCTGCTATTTGTGATGAAGGCGAAAACAACCAGTTTTTATTCATTTCAGCGAAAAAGACTGTGGCGCCAAATAGTGCCAGGGCTAGAAATGAATATGATGCCTGTGATCAGGGCACCAAATACCCCGGTATGCGAGTTTACATTGATTTCGGTAAAAAGAGTGATGATTGCTACACGTGACCAGAACATCGAATAATCCGTAGGCAAAGTTTCAGTATTTTTTTTGATTTCCTTTGAGGTAGTAACAGTTGAATGCTACCCCAATTTCCTAATTTTGACAGTTGCGCTTCCGAACATTCACATTTACCATGGTTAATTCTGAGCATGACTGCAACGACTGCACGAAATTATGATGAATAGGCTTTCTATGGTGCAATCATGTACTACAAGAACAAATTTTTTTGTTTTATTAGTATATGAAATAATTGGGAAATTTTTCTGGGCTGGTACTCAAAACTTACGGAAACTCAAATCCCGTGACAAAAATAACCACATTCACAGGTCTTACAGAAAACTAGTTATGAATGTTATATCACATGACCAGTTGCAGCAATTTATAAAACACTACCAGAAAAGTAAGTGTGTAAAACGTTCCCTTTATAGACATTAAACAAACACGAGCAACCACAGCTCCCAGTGAATGATGCCGAGTGAAGCTAAAAAAGGAAGAAAAATCACAGAAAACGCCCCGAGGCATTGCCGAGACGAAACGAACACGAAACAGTGCTAGTGTAGCCGTAAAACTAAATGTACGCGGTGTAGCTACGACACACGTCAAGTTACGACGTCTCAGAATACTTGTCAACCGCTCGGCATCTGCTCCCTCCTTTTCTCTTCCTTCTTCTTATTTCCTTCCTTCCATCTCCCTTCCGTCTTCTTTGCCCTTCTCCTTTCGACTGCGGCTGTGGAAAAATACCTCTGGACCTTTGCAGCGAGAGGATGTCCGCCTAAAAGAAGCCCAATAGCCGTGCTCACGGGCGACGAGCTTGAAGAAATGACGAATCTGCGTAAAGGGAAAAAGTGTGTGTATCGATTCGAAGGAATGACGAGTCCGCGGAACGGAGAATTGCAGAGTCAGCACAAATGCTGAGATAGACAACAAAGACTGGATAGGGAATGGCCGGATAGTCCTTGCCATAAGGCGTAAAATTACAATCCCACCAGTACGTCGACATTCCCTTCCTTCCAGTTCGGCATATTCCACGCAACTTTTGTGTAAGTGTTGCCGAAGGTTATGAGCCACAGGTAGCTCATATTGTCCCACGTGGCCACTGGCTTATTAGCCACCGGTCTCACAATATCGTCAACGTGTTAATACGCAGCTCCCTCTCTGAAAAAGTTGTCACATTTCGTGATAAGTAGCCTATCTACCTCGTCTTCCTCACTGGGCTTTGCAAAGTGGGTGCTAACGTAGTTGGAGAGCCGGGAATGGAATCACCAGCGCGTCCTTATCTCTACCTAACTGAGGCTTGGTTTTCTTTTACTAGATTGCGGACTATGTCTTCTATGCAGGACCTTCCCTAGGCGACAGCGGTCATCTGCGCTGTAAGCCCAACTTTTTCGGGAGGGGGGTGGGGAGAATACACAAAAGCGCTGGGTGGTCCCCGCTCCCACTTCCCTCCACCCCCAAACATCAACGCCCAACTCCCTTGCTAAAAACGTTTTCCCGTTTCGTGAGAAGTAGCTCAATTATAGTCTAGTTCACTGCGGACGATGGGGCGTGTCAGGAGGGATGAGCTTGGCGCGGTGCTTAACACATTCTCCAGTTTTTAGAGCGAGAAAGTGAAAAGACAGTATCATATTGTTTGCATCACTCGTTTTCTACCCCTGATTGTCGCTGGGGACGGGCAAGAAAATCTACAAAATTGTCGCTTCGCCGCGCGCGGTAATGGGCACGACGTCTCCTTAAGTTGCACTACCTTTTCGATTAGAGCGTCAACTTTCACCATGACAAGGACATTGCAGACAATTATTTATATTTTTCATCACACATTGTCCATTCTAGACCAACAACAGCCAGAATCTTCGTCGGGCGCGACGTCGCACGCGACGCCTTCTGGCGCGTCTAATTACTATTCCCTTGTCACATGCCCGATTGTCGCATAGTCGTTTCGACAACTGGCAGAAACTGGATGTGGCGCCATGGCTTACTCATACGCCTGACACGCCTCTTCATCCGCAGCGATCAAGAGTACAGGGTGGGGCAAAAAAAGACACTTTGGCCGAGTCACATATCAGTAAAGTTTATGCAGCCCAGACACAAGACGTGGATACGAGTACCAGGGCGGAAGATACCCAAGATTTTCCGTAAGCAGCACGCCCTTGTCCACCACCTCATGTACGGCAAAATATGAAGCCATCTCTCAATCGCAGCCTGACTGGAGAAGGCCTATGGAATTCACGTCACCTCCAAACAGCTGCGAAACTTCTTGTATGGAGTCACCCATGGATAGCTACCTGGAGACCAGTACTCTTGATCTGGAAGACCTCCAACATCGAGCAGCTCCGACAACGTCGCTACGGTCCAGGATATCATCTTCACCGCAGTCGCCAAGGCGCGGGTTGATGGTACGACCGGAAGTTCGTGGAATGGGGAACCGATATTTTCTTCATGGATCTCGGACTGAGGTGAACGCTGACTATTACATCAAACAGCCCGAGGAAGAATATCCTGCCTTCATATCGTCGTCTGTACCACCTTGACAACTTCATACTGCTCAGTATTGGGTGCTAGCACGTGGAATCAAAGGGCGTTGAGAACCTGAAGAAGACGGAATTTCCGGCACTATTGAACTATTCCTACCCAGTCTCCCGAAGTTCTTATTCCGTTTTTGCAGAACTCTCACAACTCTACAAAACTTCCGGTTAAATTTCGCGTGAATGCCAATTGTATGCTGGTCGGCGTGCAGTGGAATCGATTCCGCCGCGCTCGAGGCGAAGAATCGTACGCTACGCCGCCTCTCGTCCTCAGTGGCCTCG
>MU913917.1:0-15398 GCA_036418165.1 Cooperia oncophora | reverse complement strand
GTTGTGAAATTTTCGTAAAGGGGAGGGGTGGAATGCCGGTAGTGGATGAACTGAAGTGGAAGTATGTGTGTGTGTATTTGAGTTGTTGTAGAATGAATAGCAGGTAAATAAACAAATAAATAAATGCAAAAAATTGGTAGTAAGTTATGAATTTTTCGATTATGAGCTCATATTCACTGCTGTTCTCACTTGCCTTGCGACTATATTACGAACTTTTGCAGCGGGCGCCGCCGACTCGGCGCGCATCTCTTTCGCTGGGGTGTGTTCACTTATGTTACCCCCCTCGCCCCCCCCACCTCTCCATAGAATGCAGCCCACTCGAATCTGTAACAAAATTCGAGTCGATCACAGAGCTGGTTCATCCAAACACTGCTCGCAAAAATCGATCGAATCAACCTCGACCCACTTCTTACTCCACGTTTTCCCGCTGCTCGGGTAGTTCCGGGTTTGAACTTCGAAATTTTTACTTGGTCCCCGCCTATCCAGACAAACGCCCGCCGACTGCAATCTGCCGGGCTCTTTCCAACGCCCAGTTTCGGGTGTGTCTCCTTCTGTTTTATCTACTGCCCACTTGTTACTCGAGCTCCGCTTTTCCCGCTGCCCGAGTAGTTCCGGGTCTGAATTTTGAAGATTTGCGTTAGGCCGTTAGGCCCCGCCCGCCCGAACAAACGCCCCGCTCACTTCGGGTGTGCCCCCACGCCCATTGTGGGTGTAGTCTAACGTGGTGCATAGAGAATGATTTTGTCCCGGGTCCCTGTGATCTTCCGGAGGAATTTTACGAATTTTTGTCGTTGGCACTACTCACTTCGGTGCACGCCCCGTTTATTGTGTGCGAGGCTTGGTTTGTGACTTTCAACATGCCCTCACCCCCCTCCCAAAGTTGACGGCTTTTAAGTGTTTTGTTGACAACGTTTCAACAGACACCGCTCAGCTATACATAGGCCCCGCCCATTGTGGGCGGAGCCTATTCTCCTATTGGTCCGTCCGTTTCGGGCGAACACGCAAGCATACAAACACACACAACACGCACACCACACAACTTCTGCTTTATATATTAGAGAGGATTTATTTTTCCGCTACTCTTGAAAAAGATAGCGAGGTAAGCGTGTGAGATGCAGTGCATAGATGCAAGCTCAAGGTGAGGGAACTTGGGTTTTGTCCATCCTCCCCTTCTTCCCCGCCATCACTCATTCCTCTTTCGCAGAGCAGAAAGAAGTATCGCCTAGGAAGGGTCGCCACAATGTACACTCAGGGTACAGCATCGTTGTTTCAAACCCATGGGGGGTCCGTATTTTGCTCTGCGGAAGGGCGGGTCGTATTTGCTAAGATAGAATTTTTTTGATAGTTTGATTTTTTCTGTATTGCATTCTCTATTGCCCGTGGCGGGGTATACGTCTTGCATTATTATTGATATGCCCCCCGCTCGCAAAACTTTTTCGTCGAGCTAGATACGTATTGTCGTCGGCGAAAAAGCCGTGGAGGTGGAGGGGGATCGTGCCTGGACCCCATTCGAAGGGGAGGGGGGAGGGGGCGTCGTACTCACGCCGTCATTTAGCAATCGCCCATGCTGTTTTTTTTTTAAAAAAATAAAAACCCTGTGTACACTCCTTCTCCCTGAGACGAAGTGGGCGTGGCATCTGAATGTGGCACGGAAGGGGTTACTCTAGGATATTTCAGTTTAAGACAACTGTCATTTTGTTCAGTGTTGGACAAAGACATGAGCACAATTGTGTAAAAATGAAATATTTCACCAAAATCACAGCCGCCGATTTAGATGCAATATGCAGCCTGCCGTACCACATCTCAGGATTTCGAGGTATGCGCTTACGAACAGCCAATGAAGAAAAGTGACTTTTTTTTCTAATGCAACACACAGCGGGAGTCAGTCAACAATATACTCGTCACCGCTAGCAACCACAGCGCTCCACCTAATGGGCAGGTAATCATCCCCTCCCTCCTAGAACTGAGGAGGCTGCGGTGCACCCCCTCCCTCCCAGAACTCAGGAGGCTGCGGTGGAGTGAGTCGGCAGCATCTCGACTGATGTCATCAAAGTTGCTGAAAATTTTCTCAGCTAAGAAAGCATTGAGGATGTGGAGCAGGTGACAGGTACTAGAACTCGGGATGAACGGGATCTGGCCTCCCAGCCTTGCTCCTCAAGTATTTGATAGGTCTCCATAGCAGTATGGGGCTCGGGAGCAAGGTGCCCCGAAGCTAGTTTCGGTATTTTTTACCAGTTTCCACGGTTTTCCGGAGCTGAAAGAGATAAGTGATTGCGGCGACGGTGTGTTCTTACGGGGTAGTTCCTTTTGCAGCATTCCCCTCAAGTCCCAGGAGCAGCAGGAGAACCTTTCCGGAATACATGCCTGGTTTGTACTGATACAATAGATCTTCTCCTTGAGAGCGACACACGGTACTGGGTGGATTGGAATTAAAGAAGACCCATCTCCCATTTCACTGAGCGGCCACCTAAAACTCCTTTTCACGAGGGCGGGAAGACTGACTAAGGGGTACCGGGTGCACAGCGTGCCATCGGTCAAGGTATGAGTGATCCATCGAGCCAGAACTTCTTTGTAGTCAAAGGCTTACAGGCGGTGTGCGGCGGTGTACGACTGTCAGTTAGGTACATGGAGTGTTGTCGCAAGACTGCGGATGGTAGCCTATAGATCCTCCTTGACTGCTTCGAGAATGGTGAATTCTTTCACTCTGTGGGGCCGTCGCAACCAAGGTTTGTCTGCGAGGATCGTGTCTCCTTTCGTGGAGCGAGCGAACCAAAAGTGGATAGTCATGATGATGGTGGGGCCCTCCGCCAATGCGCTGCTGATGTTGCGGACAGCTACCGCTGCTACAGTGCCGCGGGACCACTGATAAAAGATGATAACCTCAAGTTGCTCGTGTTAGTTAGATCAAGGGTGATTAATTAAACCCAGGGAAGTACAGGTGCCCTCACACACTCTCGCAGGAAAGCTCCTAGAATGTTCTACAAGCGTAGCATGTTACGTCATGTTCGAGTATCAAGCATCAAAAAATGCAAGGTCTTCAAAAAACACTGACAGGACTTCCTTTTCAGCCTAATATAATACGCTAAGTTTGCCTGCTTGCGCATGTTTTGTATGTGTTTGACCGATAATTCATAACTTTTTTTTCATTATGCCATGAAAATTCCAATCGATAAGTGATATAGCAGGTCCGGCTTGAACATTTCTGGTGGGTGACAGAAAGTGATGACAGCCTACAAGAGCTGACAAGGAGCACTAGAATAGGAGGGCTACGAAATTTATAGCACCGGGTTCCAGTAATAGGCTACGTTGGTTCTGGGATATGATATAGGAACACTTTTGGTGGTGACAGAAAGCGTTAAGTTCTGATGATATCCGATAGGGCGAATCAGATCAAGCGTCGCCTGGTTCTCAAGGCCCGTCAAAGTAGCAGTAGGAACTTGTTTCGAACAGGTGATATAGGGAATGCGCTGGGCAAAATGCTCGCCCATTACTTTAGTCGAGGGGGTATCGATAAAGTGAGCAGTAATACACAAAGTGGTATTCTTTTTTTAGTACTTTTCTTTTTTTAGTGACTTCTACTAGCTCTTCTTTACAACGGACAAGGATAGCATCCGGTGCCAACTCAACCCACCCTCGAAACGCTAAATCGAGCTCTTCCCATGTACGACCCTGATGCGAGCATGAGAGCTGCCGAAGCCAAAATAAAGGAACTGGGATAAGGACGATGCCCATAATAATTGCATATTCATCCACGGTGCTGATGCTTCAAAACGGGAGCCTACAGTTTTGAAGACGAAGTGAGGTCTGGATGTCGAAGTGAACTCGCTTGCTTGAGGGAGCTCTCGCAAAGAAACTGCTGGGTGAAGGAGCTGCTTTTACGGTCAATCTCTACACTAAGCAGTAGCAGTCAAAAAGTTTTGTTTCGTGTCCGTTTCAAAATATTAAGTCCTCGTACTACGTGGTAGTCCAGTCACTGCAGTTTTTTTTGGGGAGAAACTTTCTTAATTCTTTCCATTACGGAGTATTAATGTTTACCAGAATATTTAGGGACTCTATTTAGCGCGGTACACTAAACCTTTAATGTAACTTGAAATCGAAACACATGTTATCAAGAGATATGCCACTGCTTCACCCTAACATTCTAGAGGAACGGGGTTTGCAAATATTACCTATTTCTTCCACAAGGTGAACTCGGTGAAACTCGAGCGTTTAGCGGTGGAAGCAATTCCGACCGCCAAACTGAGGGATTTTGCTAAAAGACCGAGAACAACAGAGAAACATCTTGCCTTTGCCCATTGATTCGTTGGTCACGGTGTTGTGAGCATATACGCATTCCCAAAAACCCTTGTCGGACACTGTCAGAATTCATCTCCCACCTCTAATGTTCCCTAAGCACCTCTGAATTACTTGCTGGAGCAGTTCCCAGTGTTGCTACAACTCTGCTGCAAATTTTCGGGGCTATCTTATCAGCTGTTATCACATAATGCCACCCACCAATAATGCTCCCATCCTGCCTTTCATGTCATTCACATTATAGATTTTGTGACCCTCACGCTATGCTCAAGGCTCCTGATGTAATCTCATCAGCAATTATTACTTCCTGCCACCCACCAATAATTTTGCCAACCTGCCCCTTATCTTACTTCTTGGAACCAACGTCCCGTCGTTGCTGTGGCCAACGCTATGATTTTAGTGGCCCTTCCTTCTGCGGCTCCTTATGTTATCTTATCAACTCTTATCACTTCCTGCCCCATAAATTAGTGTTCCTGCACAACCTCCTACATCACTTATCAGTTTGAGCGCACTATCGCTGTTTTGAAGGAAGTTATGAATTTCCGGTCAAACACACATACAGACAGACCATTCACACACACCCACACACACACCCACCAACGGACTTAGCGGATTATATATAGTAGGATATTACATTCCTAAGAAAATCTGTTCATTTCTGGGACTCCAAAAGTTGCAAAGCTTTACGCTATATGATTGTTATCCTTCTATTCTATAAACCACTAACTCTGTGTGTCGGTTTGTCGGTATGTATGTATGTATGTATGTATGTATGTCCGTCCGCAAAATGCTTCATGGGTTCGAATTGGTTGAAGGAAGAACGACCGCTAAGCAAACCGAAAATAGTTAGGTGCAGATGTATCAACCCAATGTATTGATTATGATAAGACCCTCCTCTATATAAGACAACCACTCGGTACACTCCGAGCTATTGCACGAGCTGCTGCCGTGGCAGCTTGACGTGTGCTCGTGCGGGGGCAGGGTGGGGTGGAGTCGAGGGGCGGGGCACCGAGTGACCCCTCCCATCTGCTTCCCTCCCCTGCACGTGCTCAGCCAGACCTGAGCATGTGCAAGGGAAGGAAGCAGAGGGGAGGGTGTACGGTGAAGGGGTTCGGTGAGGGGCGCGTAGCGCACGCTCGAGCGGTAGCATGCAGCAACAACAACAGATAAGAAAACAACCGCTAGAAAAAAAGCAGATTAATGCATGATCATGAAACGCCCTAGGATGTTGTTTCGATTGCGTATACCCTCATGGCATATAAGACAGCCATTTAGTACACTTCGAGCCATTGCACAAGTTGTTCGCGTGCTAGCTGGACGTAGGCCGTGCGAGGGCAGGATGGGAGCGGGGACTGGATACCCCCCTGCTTCCCTCCACCAGACGTGCTCAGCCGGGCCTGGGAACATGCACGTGAAGGCGCTTGAGGGAAGCGAGTGAACGGGTACGGTGAGAAGGTGCGTAGCGCACGCTTGAATAGCAGCGCTCAAAGAGGAGGAAAGAACCGCTGACTAAGCTGCGAATAAATCACATTACTGTAACAAGCGAAAATGTTCTTTTAGTTGTGATAATACTTTCAACTATACAACACAACTATTTAGTACACCCCGAGCACAAGCTCACAAGCTGCTTGCGTGACGGCTTGACGTGAAGTCGTGCGGGGAATAGGTTTGGGGGGGGGGAAGAGAGGGGAGGAGAACGGCACTCATTGAGTCCTACACTGGACTGCTCACCCGGACTTGGAAATATGTAGTTTGAGTGAGCGGACGCGTAGCGCACGCTTGAACAGGAGCATGCAACCGGAGTGTAGGAAGCAACTGCTAGCGAAACTGCAAGCTAATTCATATTAGCATATTAAACTAAAATGTTGTTTTGATTGTGATAATTCCACCAACTATACAACATAGCCTGTTGTACACTGCGCCACTTCACGATCTTCTCGCGCGGCAACTGGACGAAGCCCATGGAGGCTGGCGGGGCGAACCAGTGGGAGGGTAGCGTATGGTATACCAGAATCACCGCCGCTCCCCTTTGAGCAGGCGCACGCAGCGACTGTGGAGCGTCTAGGAGTGTGATAGGGCGAACAGAAGAGGGATCGACCGTATGCAAAACTGGCGAACCATTACATGTTGCAGTATCAAATAGTGGCAGTGATTTGATCGCGATAAAACACAAAATAACCTCACCACCATTCCATACACCGTACTAGCGTTGAAAATGCAGGTATGATGCTATTGTTCAGAGAAGTTGAACATCTGCTCACATAAAAGAAAAGCCGGATACTAGCTGGGTATTGAAATATGTGGAAAAAGGCAAGGCGCGGCGGTTCTGACCGCCCGGCGAAGCCGCTTATATCTCGGAAGGACGCGCGCCGGCATCAGCCGGCAAAGCCGGCTGGTAGTTGTATACATGATAGAATTTGTGGAGAATTTTCATGTTTGCCGAAATGTTTGTCTAAACAGTGCCGTACAGCGAACGTATGTTTTATTTCAACGGAAACACATTTTACGAAGGAGAGACCGCTCATTCATTCTGCACACCAGGTTTTGGAAATATTATTTCTTCTGCATCAAAGCGTTTTGTTTCGTATTAGTTTACTAACGAAAAGTGTATCTGTATATTGCGATTCCAAATACTGCAATGCCTTACTGTCTAGAGGGTTGTTATGGCTGTAACCATGATAGAATTTTTGAAGTTTCCATGCTTACCGAAATGTTTGTCTAACTAGCGCCGTAAAGCGAACGCATTTCTAGATTACAGCTCAAGCATACTTTACCAAGCTGTTGCCCGTTAATTTCGACCAAAATTAGAGAAGACCGCGGTTTGTGTCTCTTCTTCCGCACCAAAGCGTTGTGTTTCGTATTACGTTCCTAATGATCAGCGTCCGGGTTAGTGGGAGTACAATTATTGTGATGCCTCATTGGCTAGAGGAGTGTTATAGTTGCATCCATGATAGAATTTTTTGAGAGTTTTCACGTTCACCGAAACTTGTCTAACTAGCGCATATGGCGAACCTAATTTTTATTCCAATCAAAACATATTTTAATAAGGAGTAGGCCATTCATTTCACCCTTAAATCCCAGAAGACAGAAGTATGCAAATATTCTTTCTTTCGCATTAATGCGTTTTGTTTTGTATTCCTTTCTTGATGATAGGCGTTCTTTTAGTGGGAGTCTTAATATTTCAATGCCCTCCTGGCTGGAGGAAAGTTAAATTGTTTCCATAATAGTTTTGAAGAGTATTCATGTTTAATAAAATATCTGTAAAGCTAGCGCCGTATAGCGAATTTTATTAAAGTTTCAGTCGAAACACACTCTACCAAGGAGTGCTATATATTTCACAACAAAATTCCAGAAGACCAAGGTTTTCAAATATTCTTTCTTCCGTATCGACGCGTCTTGCATCATGACTTTCCTAAGAATAAGGGTACATGTTACTGGGAGTCCAAATATTGCAATGAGCTAGTGGCTACTGCAGTGTTATATTGTTTGCATGACAGTTTCTAAAGAGTCCCTGTTTACCGAAATATCTGTCAAGCTAGCGCGGTACAGCGAACTGTTATTAACACTTCAGTCAAAACACACTTTACCACGGAGTAGGCTATTCATTTCACAACAAAATTCCAGAAGACCAACGTTTGCAAATATTCCTTCTTCGGCATCAAAGCGTTTTGTACTGCATTATTTTCCTAAAGATAAGCGTCTATTTTATAAGGTTGTCCGGAAAGTTCTCAGCGTTTTGGGTGTTTCACTTTAAACGATCGTAACTTTTAATACTCATCGGATTTAATCGAAATAGGCACCATTCGAATCAGCACACTTTTGCCAATGTGACAGCAGTTGAGAAATCCCATCAAAGTAAAAAACTGGGTGGTCGAGAGTTCACGAAATCCACTAAGGCTTTTTTGCCTGGTCCTGATTGATGAAGTATTTTCCAGCAAGGGAGAGTTCTGAAAATGTTAGAAAAGGTGATAGTCGGTTGGCGAAAGGTCTGAAGAATATGGCGGTTGAGGTAGAAACTTCAACCCCCAATTCGTTCAATTTATGGATAGTGATTTGAAACGTGTGGGCGGGCGTTGTCATGCAAAAGAATCGGACCCTTTCTTTTGATAAGTGTTGGCTGCATCTGACAAAATTTTCGGTACAATTCGTCGATTTCTTCACAGTAGGGTTCTGCTGTGATGGTTTGGCCTGGTGATAAAAAGTTATAGTGGATCACACCAGCCGATGACCACCAAGCCGTGACCAGAATCTTTTTTTCGTGAGGGTTCGGCTTTGAAAATTACCTCGGTGGTTCGTCGAAATCCAACCACTGTCCGGAACGTCTCCTGTTATCATACATGACCCATTTTTCATCACAGGTGACAATTCGGCCCAAAAACAGGTCGTTTCTGCTGCGCAAAAGCAATGCAGAAGGAACCTCGAGACGTGCCGATTCCTGCCGGTCACTCCGATTGTGGGGCACCCAATTGTCGAGTTTTTTTTCCTTCCCAATGCGTTCCAGACCATCTGCAACAGTGGATTTGCCAAGGCCTAGCTCTTCTGCTATCTCTCGAACTGTTTGGGATGGGTCAGCCTCCAAAATCCCCCTAAAATCCTCGTCAGATATTGCTTTAGGTCGACCGCTATGAGGTTCATCTTCAAGGCTGAAATCTCCAGAACGAAATTTGTTGAGCCATTGCCGCACAGTGCTTTCTCTAGCACTATTGGGCCCCCACACCTGGTTAATTTGTTGAGCTGTTTCGATTGCGGATTGCCCCAATTTATAGTCGAAGAAAAAAATCGTCCGAAGTGCTCTTTTCACATGCTTGAAAAAATCTTGAAAAAAGGGGGTTTATCAAGCAATGGTGAAACGGCAATTATACCATCAGATAGCGCAAGAAATTCTCTACAGGATGTGCTACTGAGAAGCAAGGCAGAATGAGTTTTTAATCAGCAGTGAATGTACAAAAAATAGGTGCACAAAACGCTGAGAACTTTCCGGACAACCTAATAGTAAGAGTCCAAATATTCCGATGCCTCTCTGGCTGGAGGAATGTTATATTGTTTCCATAATAGTTTTTAAAGAGTATTCATGTTTAATAAAATATCTGTAAAGCTAGCGCCGTATAGCGAACTTTTATTAAAATTTCAGTCCGAACTTTTATTAGAATTTCAGTCGAAATACACTCTACTAAGGAGTAGGCTATTCATTTCACAACAAAATTCCAGAAGACCAACGTCTGCAGATATTCTTTCTTCCGCATAACACTCCAGAATACGGGTATTGCTCTCTCCGGCTTCAAAGCTTTTCTATTGCCTTACTAATGATGAGCGTACGTTTTAGTGGGAGTCCAAATATTTTTATGCCCTGCTGACTATGGGAGTGTTGGAATCGTTTTATGATAGTTTTCAATGAGGTTTTATATTCAACGAAATATTGATCTAGCTAGCGCAGTGAAGCGAACTTTCCTTCAAATTTCAGACGAGACATACTTTACCAAAGAGTAGGCCATTCATTTCACCCTAACATTCCAGAAGACCAGGGGTTGCAAATACTCTTTCTTATGCATCAAAGCTTTTCCTTCGTATTACCTTCCTAATGGTAAGCGTACGTTCTAGTGGGAGTCCAGATATTTTAATGCCTTGCTGGCTAAGGAAGTGTTGGAAATGTTTTATGATAGTTTTCAATGAGGTTTTATGTTCAACGAAATATTGATCTAGCTAGCGCTCATTTCAGCCGAAACAGACTTTACCAAGAGTAGGCATTCATTTCACAATAACGTTCCAGAAGACCAGGCGTTGCAAATACTCTTTCTTCGGCATCAAAGCTTTTCCTTCGTATTACTCTTCTAGCGATAAGCGTCCCTTTTAGTGGGAGTTCAAATATTTCAATACCTTTCTGGCTGGAGGAATGTTACATAGTTCCCGTGATAGCTTTTAATGAGTTTTCATGTTTACTACAATATCTGTGTAGCTAGCGCGGTACAGCGAACTTTTATTAAAATTCCAGTCATTTCACTCTGTAATTCCAGAAGACAGAAGTCTGCAAATATTCTTTCTTTCGCATCGATGCGTTTGGTTTTGTATTACTTTCCTAATGATAAGCGCCCGTTTTAGTGTTAGCCCAAATATTTCAATGCCTTACTGGCAAGAGGGGTGTTATAATTGTTTCCAAGGCAGTTTTTGAAGGGGTTCTATGTTCACCGAAATATTGCTCTAAATAGCGCGGTACATAGAACATTTATTTAAATTTCAGTCGAAACATGCTTTACCAAAGAATAGGCATTCCTTTCATCCCAAAATTCCAGAAGACCTGTGTTTGCAAATATTATTTCTTATTCATCAAAGCGTTTTGTACCGCATTATTTTCCCAAAGATAAGCGTCTATTTTAGTAAGAGTCCAAATATTTCAATGCCTCTCTGGTTGGAGGAATGTTATATTGTTTCCATAATAGTTTTTAAAGAGTATTCATGTTTAATAAAATATCTGTAAAGCTAGCGCCGTATAGCGAACTTTTATTAAAGTTTCAGTCGAAACACACTCTACCAAGGAGTAGGCTATTCATTTCACAACAAAATTCCAGAAGACCAACGTTTGCAAATATTCCTTTCTTCCGCATCAATGGGTTTTGCGTCATTACTTTCCTAAGAATAAGGGTACATGTTACTGGGAGTCCAAATATTGCAATGAGCTAGTGGCTACTGCAGTGTTATATTGTTTGCATGACAGTTTCTAAAGAGTTCTCATGTTTACCGAAATATCTGTACAGCTAGCGCGGTACAGCGAACTTTTATTAAAATTCCAGCCATTTCACTCTGTAATTCCAGAAGACAGAAGTCTGCAAATATTCTTTCTTTTGCATCAGTGCATTTGGTTTTGTATTACTTTCCTAATGATAACCGTCTGTTTTAGTGGCAGCCCAAATATAATATTTCAGTACTTTACTGTCTAGGAGTGTTATAATGGCTTCCATGATAGTTTCCAAAGGGGTTCTATGTTCACCGAAACATTGATCTAGCTAGCGCTCATTTCAGCCGAAACAAACAGACTTTACCAAGAGTAGGCATTCATTTCACAATAACGTTCCAGAAGACCAGGCGTTGCAAATACTCTTTCTTCCGCATCAAAGCTTTTCCTTTCGTATAGCCTTCCTAGCGATAAGCGTCCCTTCTAGTGGGAGTTCAAATATATCAATACCATTCCGGCTAGATGAGTGTTAGAAATGTTTCCATATAGTTCCCAAAGAGTTTTTATGCTCCCCGAAATATTGATCTAGCTAGCGCACTGAAGCAAACTTTTATTAAATTTTAGTCGAAACATACTTTACCAAGGAGCAGGCCATTCATTTCACCCCAAAATTCCGAAAGACCAGGGTTTGCAAATATTATTTCGCTTCAAAGCGTTTTCTTTCGTATTACCTTCCTAGCGATAAGCGTCCGTTCTAGTGGCAGTTCAAATATTTCAGTACCTATCTGGCTAGATAAGCGCTATAGTTTTTTCCATGATAGTTTTCAAAGAGTTTTTATGTTCACCGAAATATTGATCTATCTAGCGCGGTACACCGACCATTTATTTAAATTTCAGCCGAAACATACTTTACCAAGGAGTAGGCCATTCATTTCACCCTAAAATTTCAGAATACCAGGTTTCGCGAATATTCTTTCTTCCGCATCAGAGCGTTTTGTATCGCTTTACTTTCCTGAAGATAGGCGTCCATTTTACTGAGAGTCCAAATATTTCAATGCCATGCTCGCTAGAGGAGTGTTAGAAATGTTTCCATGATAGTTTTCAAGGAGTTTTATGTTCACCGAAATATTGATCTAGCTAGCGCGGATTTCAGCCGAAACACACTTTACGAACGAGTAGGTTGACATTCCAGAAGACCTGGTTGCAAATACTCTTTCTCCGGCATCAAAGCTTTTCCTTCGTATTACCTTCCTAATGGTAAGCGTCCGTTTTAGTGGGAGTCAAATATTTCAATGCCTTTCTGGCTAGAGGAGTGTTATGAATTGTTTCCATGATAGTTTTCAAAGAGTTTTTATGCTCAACGAAATATTGATCTAGCTAGCGCAGTGAAGCGAACTTTTATATAAATTTCATCGAAACATACTTTACCAAGGATTAGCCCATTAATTTCAACCCAAAATTCCAGAGGGCAGAAATCTGCAAATACTCCTTTCCACATCAAAGTTTTCCTTCGTATTACCTTCCTAAAAAAAGCGTCCATTTTAGTGGGAGTACAAATATTTCAATGCCTTTCTGGCTAGAGGAGTGTTATAATTTTTTATATGATAGTTTCAAAGAGTTTTTATGTTATCGAAAAATTGATCTGCGGTGCAGCGAGCATTTATATAAATTTCAGTCCAAACATACTTTACCGATTAGTAGACCATTCACTTCACCCTAAAACTCCAGAATACCGGGTTTTGCGAATATTACTTCTTCCGCATCAAACTTTTCCTTCGTATTACTTTTCTCAAGATATGCTTCTTTTAGTAAGAGTTCAAATATTTCAATGCCTTTCTGGCTAGAGGAGTGTTATATTGCTTTCATGATATTTTTCAAAGGGGTTTTATGCTCAACGAAGTATAGATCTAGCTAGCGAGGGGGAGCGAACTTCCTTCAAATTTCAGACGAGACATACTTTACCAAAGAGTAGGCCATTCATTTCACCCTACATTCCAGAAGACCAGGGGTTGCAAATACTCTTTCTTCCGCATCAAAGCTTTTCCTTCGTATTACTTTTCTCAAGATATGCTTCTTTTAGTAAGAGTTCAAATATTTCAATGAATTCTGGCTAGAGGACTGTTATAATTGTTTCCATGATATTTTTCAAAGGGGTTTTATGCTCAACGAAATATTGATCAAGCTAGCGCAGTGAAGCGAACTTTTATCAAATTTCAATCGAAACATACTTTACCAAAGAGTAGGCCATTCATTTCACCCTAACATTCCAGAAGACCAGGGGTTGCAAATACTCTTTCTTCGGCATCAAAGCTTTTCCTTCGTATTACCTTCCTAATTGCAAGCATCCATTTTGTTCCAAATATTTTAATGCCTTACTGGTTAGAGGAGTGTTATGATTTTTCCATGATAGTTTTCAGAGAGGTTTTATGTTCAACGAAATATTGATCAAGCTAGCGCAGTGAAGCGAACTTTTATATAAATTTCAATCGAAACATACTTTACCAAAGAGTAGGCCATTCATTTCACCCTACATTCCAGAAGACCAGGGGTGGCAAATACTCTTTCTTCCGCATCAAAATTTTCCTCCGTATTACTTTTCTCAAGATATGCTTCTTTTAGTAAGAGTTCAAATATTTCAATGCCTTTCTGGCTAGAGGAGTGTTATATTTTTCATGATAGTTTTCAAAGGGGTTTTATGCTCACCGTAAATTGATCTAGCTAGCGAGGGGGAGCGAACTTTCCTTCAAATTTCAGACGAGACATACTTTACCAAAGAGTAGGCCATTCATTTCACCCTACATTCCAGAAGACCAGGGGTGGCAAATACTCTTTCTTCCGCATCAAAATTTTCCTCGTATTACTTTTCTCAAGATATGCTTCTTTTAGTAAGAGTTCAAATATTTCAATGCCTTTCTCGCTAGAGGAGTGTTATAATTAATGATAGTTTTCAAAGATTTTTATGCTCACCGTAAATTGATCTAGCTAGCGAGGGGGAGCGAACTTCCTTCAAATTTCAGACGAGACATACTTTACCAAAGAGTAGGCCATTCATTTCACCCTACATTCCAGAAGACCAGGGGTTGCAAATACTCTTTCTTCGGCATCAAAGTTTTCCTCGTATTACTTTTCTCAAGATATGCTTCTTTTAGTAAGAGATGTTCAAAATTTCATGCCTTTTCTGCCTAGAGAAGTGTTTTTATGTATTAATATAGTTTTCAAAGATTCTTTTATGTTTCACCGTAAATTATATCCTAGCATTTTATATACTGTCCTTGGTGTGTTGAGATAAAGCCGAACTTCCCTTACTCAAAATTTTCAGGGCACGAGTTATTGCGTTTCGAAAGAGAGTATGGCTTCATGTTCTATATTTTCTTTATCATTCCAGTAAGACCAGTTGGTGCAATATATCTCTCTCTCTTTCTTTTTCACCATCAGCTCCTCTCTGTTCATTGATACATTTTTCTTCATAAATCATATGCTAATATATTATGCTAAGATTCATGATTATATTTCAATGCCCTTCTCGCTAGAGGAGTGTTATAATTGTTTTCATGATAGTTTTCAAAGAGTTTTTATGCTCACCGTAAATTGATCTAGCTAGCGAGGGGGAGCGAACTTCCTTCAAATTTCAGACGAGACATACTTTACCAAAGAGTAGGCCATTCATTTCACCCTACATTCCAGAAGACCAGGGGTTGCAAATACTCTTTCTTCCGCATCAAAGCTTTTCCTTCGTATTACTTTTCTCAAGATATGCTTCTTTTAGTAAGAGTTCAAATATTTCAATGCCTTTCTGGCTAGAGGAGTGTTATAATTGTTTCATGATATTTTTCAAAGGGGTTTTATGCTCAACGAAATATTGATCAAGCTAGCGCAGTGAAGCGAACTTTCCTTCAAATTTCAGATCGAAACATACTTTACCAAAGAGTAGGCCATTCATTTCACCCTAACATTCCAGAAGACCAGGGGTTGCAAATACTCTTTCTTCCGGCATCAAAGCTTTTC
Source organism: Cooperia oncophora (assembly GCA_036418165.1). Lineage (NCBI taxonomy): Eukaryota > Metazoa > Nematoda > Chromadorea > Rhabditida > Trichostrongylidae > Cooperia > Cooperia oncophora. Next base: position 433 of record MU913917.1, on the reverse strand, counting down.
CTTCGTATTACCTTCCTAATTGTAAGCATCCATTTTGTTCCAAATATTTTAATGCCTTACTGGCTAGAGGAGTGTTATGATTTTTCCATGATATTTTTCAAAGGGGTTTTATGCTCAACGAAATATTGATCAAGCTAGCGCAGTGAAGCGAACTTTTTCAAATTTCATTCGAAACATACTTTACCAAAGAGTAGGCCATTCATTTCACCCTACATTCCAGAAGACCAGGGGTTGCAAATACTCTTTCTTCCGCATCAAAATTTTCCTCCGTATTACTTTTCTCAAGATATGCTTCTTTTAGTAAGAGTTCAAATATTTCAATGCCTTTCTGGCTAGAGGAGTGTTATAATTGTTTTAATGATAGTTTTCAAAGATTTTTTATGCTCACCGTAAATTGATCTAGCTAGCGAGGCATTGAAATATTTGAACTCTT
>MU913916.1:0-19524 GCA_036418165.1 Cooperia oncophora | reverse complement strand
TGAACGGTCCGACTGTGCTACGTGCCAACTTGAACTCACTACGGCTGCAGCATCCTCCTCACAGCTGTGAGGTCGTGAAAGTGAGACAGTCTCTCAGCCTAAGCACGCGACTGGCTGGACATGGAAGGGTCTTCGAATTGGCTGAGCGCGAGATCTCTTCAAATCATTCCTTTCAAAAAGACCCTTGAGTTCCACACATCCAAATATTCTCTCACGTAACGTGAACGATGAGATGACAGCCGGAGGTCTCCCAAAAGAACGGCGAAAAGGAATAGCTTGGGAAAAACCTACCCAAACAATACAGAATCAATACGCCTACCGTAATCCAGTAAATGGAATATGGCTGTGTGGTAAAAATAATGTCATACAAAATGCTGAATAGACAGAACATCATGAAGAGACAGTTTTTAAAGTGTCCACCAAAAGAAAAGTCACATGGCATCTCTCTGTCATCAGTACTTGTGACATTAGTTGAGTTACAACAATACATGTCAGGTTTCCTTTTGCACTTTGAGTCTAGTCAACATGTCCTTCTGGACCACGGCACACCCTCAAGGACACATCTTACGTTGGCTATCCCCGCTAGGGGGTCGTATTTGATCGCTGGAGAAAAGGCTGAGCTCATATTTGCCTCTTGGAAAAGTGTTTCGATTGTTAGTTTTTCACGGTTTTCCTGTTACAGGCTAGATTAAACTCCACAACCCCAGCGGCTCCCTAGTCGGCAAGAATTCTTGAAGAAATACTACGGAAACTTGTAGAAAATTGAAGGAAGATGGTAGGTATGATGGAGAGTAGGAAAGGGCGGGAAAGACATTTTGGGTTGGTTGAGTTCTATTTCGTGAAAATTGCCCCCAATGGCAGGATGGTCCTGATATTCGATGATGAGGATCTCCAGCTAGGTTATATTAGGTCGGTAGGTCGTTTTTGCATTTGTGGAAAATCTTCTCGCTTGCCGACTTCTCCCGGTTTTTCCCGTTTCAACGTGCGCTCCCCGTCCCTCCCTTGACGGCAGCTTTCTGCGTGAAAAAGTGGCGGGCGTTACAAAAAAAAAGCCGAGAAAGTGGCCAGGTAAGATAGGTGTTTTTCGCTACCACAGAGGAATTTTGTGGGGAGGGGGGGCGTAGTCTGCAAAGTTTCAATAGGACTGCCCTGATCACTATGCAATGTATAAATCTGAATGGCTGAGATTCCCCAGACTTCAACTGTCTTCAAAAGGACTTTTAAAATTGTTATTAAGATTTCTAGTCACAAGGGAACTTGCATCCAATATGACTTTTTTCAGAAAAAAAAACGAGAAGAGAGCAAAAAGCAAACTAACTTGAACGGCGCGAGAACGTCCGACTCGCAGGCAATTAACCATGAAGGGCGGCACTTCGCTTTCCTCTCAATCGTTCAAGGGTTTCTTGATGCGAAAAGTGCACGACACTGACCGCGAGCGCATCTTTGGACTACCACTTTGGCCGAATGCTACTAGAGAACCAGACTCTGGTCGTGATGTTCGCACGCGCCACTGGGCGCCGCCATATGAATCTTGCTCGCTGGAACTTTAGTTCTAACGTTTCTTCGCACCTCATTACGGCCCGCTCCGAGGAAAAAAATGCATAGCACCAGCCCTAAGGTGTCCTTGAACATGAAAAACTGTCAGCGTTGGCTACCTCAAGCCCTGCATTTCCAGAGGCAACGCAAAAGGTTAATTGCGGATTGGAGTGTGTTCTATTCACGATTACTGGTTGTCTGAAGTTCACACTTTCGCTCCGGAAGTTGTCACAAGTATGCTGAGTTATGAGGAAAAGTCAGACCCAGACGAAACTTGAGCAGCATCTCAGGCATAACTGGCGAGTGCGCTATCCGTTACGCCAACAGGACCGCTTTTACCCTCCCATCACGTTGAACGTGTGAGTGGTTTTAGGCTACGGCACAAATGTCACACCGAGCTGAGGGGTAAGCGTGGCCCTGGTCGTAAAGGAGAGCGCACTCGCCCAGAAGGCGAGAGGTGCGGATACGGATATTGGCCGGAGTCAAGACTTTGCCCATAACGCTGCATTTTCGGGAGCTGAAGCCATAAAATATCATTTCATTGACGACTAAGGCTTCAATAATCACGGAATTCTCCTGCAAGGAACGCCAAAGCCTCATGCTTAAGAGTTCAGGGACGGGGTTCATCATCGTGTCGTGCAAAATTTTCGCTAATACGACACCTGAAATTTTTTCTCTCGGCACCCCTTCCATAACCAGGGCCCACCCCCGGTGGTATAAATTTTTTCAATATACGACCCCCCTCCGAAATTGTCCCCTCTGGTACAAAACGTCTCCCTCCTCGCTTTTCCATACTCCAACCTAGTTACCATGCTCCTGAAGTTCTCCCAATCTCCTGCAATTTTCCTGAGTTTTTTCTTCACAAAGATTCCTTCAAAATTTGGCTGAAAAAACTGCCAACGAGCGGAGGGGGGGGGAACCGATGGCCGCCTTCCTCCAGCAACCGAACACGAACCCTTCCCTAACCGGAAGACCCCAGCGTACGACGTGCTCCGTTCACACCTACCTACCATTTTTCAAAATTTTCCCGAGACGCTGCTGTCGAGCGGGGCGAGTGAAGGTAAAAGTTCCGATCAATTGGCAGAGACAGCAGTTTTGCTTCGCTCCCAACTTGGGACTATATCGCGCGGGTCACACAGAAAGAACCAGTAACTGGAAAAATTTTGTCGTGTGGGGAAACAAGATGGCCCTCTCCCCAGCGGACAAATGCGACCAGCTCTGACCCCCTCTTCTGTTTCAACAATGGAAATGCCCGGATCGGACGACATACGGAACTTATAGTGTGCACGAACTTCTCCAGTGATGGGAGAGAAAAAAGCGTTTCTCCCATTAGCAACTTCCTCAATCCCACGCACAATAATTAAGCTCGAAGTAAGAGTTAGTGCAAAAAAGGCACCGAAAAAGTGCTTTTAGGCATAGCCCATGATTATACTGACCGCATCGCACTAAAAAGGCCGGTGCAGTTACTAGCCCCACTACTTCATACACGGAAAGGACTGTCAGGCTAGCAACTGCAGGGACTACGTTTTCAGCTCACAAACGCACTACAGGACAGTGAACGCTCCTAGGCCCGAAAAAGCCCACTGCGAATGCCGAGCAAATCCAGAGTGTGTCAGACACTGCGGGGTGCTCTCCTATCTTTTAATTTCTTGCGTCCCTCTCTTAGGCGCCTGCTATTTCTGCTCTTACAACGTTCAACATTGACCGCAAATAGAGCTCGATTGTTCTGGCTTTTTGCTTTTTTCGCTCTCGTTTTATCAGGTACTATTCCGCCATATTTGAACGCTAATGACTCTATACCTTTTTATTGTGAACGGTGCCTTCAAAATAGCTTCCTCAAACTTTTACGAGAAGTCCAAAAATGGGACACTTGGGACAAAACTGGACATGGGACACGACATCATTACAATGGCAAAGCAGAGAGGTAACTGCCTGCAAGTGAAGTTGGCACGTGCGAGGAAGAAATCACTTGGAGTTTTGCTAAAACTATCTGGTTGCAAAAAACCACTGGAGACGGCCTTGGTTTCCTTAGTCGGGTTGGACGAGTGGACGGAAAGAAGACAAAAATAAAAACAATTACAAAACTAAAATAGATAGAGTAAGAAAGAGTTGTGACTTACTCTTCAAACCTGAACAGAGTTTCGGAACTTGTTTCATTATGATGAATGCTGTTTACACCCACAATTCGCGTTTCGAAAATATCACAAGAACACTTATTCATGGGCAAAAATCTTTCAAATGAGTCAGCATGTTTGTGATAACTTGAAGAAAGTGTTCAGGGACGCCAATGTATTTGGGGAGGTAGGGAGGGGAAGCCAATGTGGAGGCGCCAAGTGTTCCTTCCCTTCGTCCAAGCCCCTCAGGATTAGAGCGCAGATAATAGGGTAAGGTTTGTGGGCTTTTGGAAGAATAGGTGGTTTCGGAGCGGCGCACCTTTTCCACCCATAACTTATTTAACGCCGCTTCTGCTCTAGAAACTTCACAAACGTCAGAATAGAGAGGGTGGAAAGAATTTAAATTGAAAGTTGTATGTAAATGGAAGTAACGTGCAGGGATGTGTTCATTCGTGCAAGCATTATCATCAAATTTATCTATAAAAATCCCGCTTGTGCTAACTTTTGTGTGTGCGGGGCAAAGGGGCTCGCCACGTCTCTGGGTCTTTTCCCTGACGAGAAACTTAGGCTCATTGTCAGAGCGCAGACAGACCACAATCGTAGAAGGATATTCTCGCCGAGAAAACACTGTCATGAGTAAAGGTGAGCACTAGGTTCTTGCCGAAAAGACCAGAGACGGTGCTGAGTTCCCGCCCCCCCCCCCTCCGAAATGCATTTAGCCGCCGGATTTTCCATATGGAATTTATATTTATTTTGGTTAATTAATTGGATTTGTTATTCATGTTTTCCAGTTCCATCATCCTCTTCTTAAGAGCCATTAACTCCGCCTAGTATAACAAAATAAATTATTCATGTTAAAAACGGTCCGAACCAGAAATAATACCTCTCGAACAAAATTTGGATTCATTGGGTTCCGAGAGTATTATTTCCTGGTTTGGACCGTTTTAGCAGAATAATTTATTTTGTTATACTAGGCGGAGTTAATGGCTCCTAAGAAGAGGATGATGGAATGAAAATGAATAACAATCAATTAATTAATCAAATAAATATAAATTCCATATGGAAAAATCCGGCGCTAACGCATTTGGGAGTGGGGGGGGCGGGAACTCCAGCACCGTCTCTGGTCTTTTCGCAGCCAGTGCTCACCTTTACTCATGACAGTGTTTTCTCGGCGAGAATATCCTTCTACGATTGTGGTCGTCTGCGCTCTGACAATGAGCCTAAGTTTCTCGTCAGGGAAAAGACCCAGAGACGCGGCCGAGCCCACTTTCCCCCCACCCCCACAACAACTTTAGCACCGGATTTTTATAGAAATTTTGAGTAGTTGCACGAATGAACACATCCTCCACGTTACTTCCATTTACATACAACTTTCAAATTTAATTCTTTCCACCCTCTCTATTCTGACGTTTGTGAAGTTTCTAGAGCAGAAGCGGCGTTAAATAAGTTATGGGTGGAAAAGGTGCGCCGCTCCGAAACTACACCTATTCTTCCAAAAACCCACCCTTACCCTAGTTGTCTGCGCTCTAGTCCTGAGCCTTGGAGAAGGGAAGGAACATTTGGCGCCTCCACATGCTTCCCCTCCCTACCTCCCCAAATACATTGGCGTCCTGAACACTTTCTTCAAGTTATCACAAACATGCTGACTCATTTGAAAGATTTTTGCCCATGAATAAGTGTTCTTGTGATATTTTCGAAACGCGAATTGCGGGTGTAAACAGCATTCATCATAATGAAACAAGTTCCGAAACTCTGTTCAGGTTTGAAGAGTAAGTCACAACTCTTTCTTACTCATCTATTTTAGTTTTGTAATTGTTTTTATTTTTGTCTTCTTTTCGTCCACTCGTCCAACCCGACTAAGGAAACCAAGGCCGTCTCCAGTGGTTTTTGCAACGATAGTTTTAGCAAAAACTCAAGTGTTTTCTTCCTGTCAGGCCACTCAACTTGCAGCAGTTACCTCTGCTTTGCATTGTAATGATGTCGTGTCCCATGTCCAGTTTTGTCCCAAGTGTCCCATTTTTGGACTTCTCGTAAAAGTTTGAGGAAGCTATTTTGAAGGCACCGTTCACCAATAAAAGGTATAGAGTCATTAGCGTTCAAAATATGGCGGAATAGTACCTGGATAAAACGAGACGAAAAAAGCAAAAAGCCAGAACAATCGAGCTCTATTTGCGGTCAATGTTGAACGTTGTAAGAGCAGAAATAGCAGGCGCCTAAGAGAGGGACCAGACAATTAAAGATAGGAGAGCACCCAGTGTCTGACCACTCTGGATTTGCTCGGCATTCGCAGTGGGCTTCGGGCCTAGGAGCGTTCACTGTCCTGTAGTGCGTTTGTGAGCTGAAAACGTAGTCCCTGCAGTTGCTAGCCTGACAGTCCTTTCCGTGTATGAAGTAGTGGGGCTAGTAACTGCACCGGCCTTTTTAGTGGTGCGATCAGATAATCATGGGCTGTGCCTAAAAGCACTTTTTCGGTGCCCTTTTTTCACTAACTCTTACTTCGAGCTTAATTATTGTGCGTGGGATTGAGGAAGTTGCTATAGGAACGCTTTTTTCTCTCCCATCACTGGAGAAGTTCGTGTGCACACTATAAGTTCCGTATGTCGTCCGAGCCGGGCATTTCCATTGTTGAAACAGAAGAGGGGGTCAGAGCTGGTCGCATTTGTCCGCTGGGGAGAGGGCCATCTTGTTTCCCCACACGACAAATTTTTCCAGTTACTGGTTCTTTCTGTGTGACCCGCGCGATATAGTCCCAAGTTGGGAGCGAAGCAAAACTGCTGTCTCTGCCAATTGATCGGAACTTTTACCTTCACTCGCCCCGCTCGACAGCAGCGTCTCGGGAAAATTTTGAAAAATGGTAGGTAGGTGTGAACGGGGCACGTCGTACGCTGGGGTCTTCCGGTTAGGGGAGGGTTCGTGTTTGGTTGCTGGAGGAGGCGGCCGTCGGTTCCCCCCCCCTCCGCTCGTTGGCAGTTTTTTTCAGCCAAATTTTGAAGGAATCTTTGTAAGAAAAAACTCAGGAAATTGCAGGAGATTGGGAGAATTCAGGAGCATGGTAACTAGGTTGGAGTATGGAAAAGCGAGGAGGGAGACGGTTTTGTACCAGAGGGGAAAATTTCGGAGGGGTCGTATTTTGAAAAAATTTATACCACCGGCAGGTGGGCCCTGGTTATGGAAGGGGTGCCGAGAGAAAAAATTTCAGGTGTCGTAATTAGCGAAAATTTTGCACGACACGATGATGAACCCCGTCCCGAACTCTTAAGCATGAGGCTTTGGCGTTCCTTGCAGGAGAATTCCGTGATTATTGAAGCCTTAGTCGTCAATGAAATGATATTTTATGGCTTCAGCTCCCGAAAATGCAGCGTTATGGGCAAAGTCTTGACTCCGGCCAATATCCGTATCCGCACCTCTCGCCTTCTGGGCGAGTGCGCTCTCCTTTACGACCAGGGCCACGCTTACCCCTCAGCTCGGTGACATTTGTGCCGTAGCCTAAAACCACTCACACGTTCAACGTGATGGGAGGGTAAAAGCGGTCCTGTTGGCGTAACGGATAGCGCACTCGCCAGTTATGCCTGAGATGCTGCTCAAGTTTCGTCTGGGTCTGACTTTTCCTCATAACTCAGCATACTTGTGACAACTTCCGGAACGCGAAGTTTGACTTCAGACAACAGTCATCGTGATAGAACACCTCGAATCGCAATTACCTTTTGCGTTCCCTCTGGAAATGCAGCTTGGAGGTAGCCACGCTGACAGTTTTTCATGTTCAAGGACACCTTGGGCTGGTGCTATGCATTTTTTTCCTCGGAGCGGGCCGTAATGAGGTGCGAAGAAACGTTAGAACTAGTTCCAGCGAGCAAGATTCATATGGCGGCGCCCAGTGGCGCGTGCGAACATCACGACCAGAGTCTGGTTCTCTAGTAGCATTCGGCCAAAGTGGTAGTCCAAAGATGCGCTCGCGGTCAGTGTCGTGCACTTTTCGCATCAAGAAACCCTTGAACGATTGAGAGGAAAGCGAAGTGCCGCCCTTCATGGTTAATTGCCTGCGAGTCGGACGTTCTCGCGCCGTTCAAGTTAGTTTGCTTTTTGCTCTCTTCTCGTTTTTTTTCTGATTCTGAAAAAAGTCATATTGGATGCAAGGTCCTCTTGTGACTAGAATATTCTTTATAAGCAATTTTAAAAGTCCTTTTGAAGACAGTTGAAGTCTGGGGAATCTCAGCCATTCAGATTTTATACATTGCATAGTGATCAGGGCAGTCCTATTGAAACTTTGCAGACTACGCCCCCCTTCCCTCAGAATTTCCCTCTGTGGTACGAACACCCCATCTTACCTGCCACTTTCTCGGCTTTTTTTTTGTAACCCCGCCATTTTTTCCCAAAAAGCTGCCGTCAAGGGAGGGACGGGGAGCGCACGTTGAAACGGGAAAAACCGGGAGAAGTCGGCAAGCGAGAAGATTTTCCACAAATGCAAATACGACCTGCCTCCACCGACCTAATATAACCTAGCTGGAGATCCTCATCATCGATCATCAGGACCATCCTGCCATTGGGGGAAACTTTCACGGGCCTGCTCTTCTCCAGTGTCAAGCGACACTGGGCTGTGCTAGATCTTTTCTTCTTCGGACGCGCGGGGCCGTAATGGGAGCGTGCGAAAGAAACGTTGCTGTACACTAGTTCCAGCGCAGCAAGATTCATATGGCCGGCGCCCAGTGGACAGCGATGCGAACATCACGACCAGGAGTCTGGTTTCTCTGAGTAGCATTGCCCAAAAGCTGGTTAGTCACAAGATGCGCTCGCGGTCAGTGTCGTGCACTTTTCGCATCGAGAAACCCTTGAACGATTGAGAGGAAAGCGAAGTGCCGCCCTTCATGGTTAATTGCCTGCGAGTCGGACGTTCTCGCGCCGTTCAAGTTAGTTTGCTTTTTGCTCTTTTCTCGTTTTTTTTTCTGATTCTGAAAAAAGTCATGTTGGATGCAGGTCCTTTGTGACTAGATATTCTTATTTAGCAATTTCAAAAGTCCTTTTGGGCAGACATTTAAGTCTGGGATCTCATAGCCATTCAAATGTTTTTAAATTGTCATGCGATAGATCAGCGCTGTTCCTATGCCACTCTTGCAACGACTACCCCCCCCGCTTCCCTCCAAAATTCCCTCTGGGGTACGAAACACCCCATCTACCTGCCAGCTTACTCAGCTTTTTTTGCAACCCCGCCATTTTTTCCATCAAACAAGCGCCATTAAGGGTAGTGGAGCGGTAGCGCACGTCTGAAAACTGGGAAAAACCGGGGAAAGTCGGCGAAAAGCGCAGCGGAGATTCCAGCAATGCTAAATACGACCATGGCCTCCACCGATAAGTATAACTAGCTGGAGATCCTCATCATCGATCATCAGGACCATCCTGCCATTGGGGGAAATTTTCACACGAAATACAACTCCACCCAACTCAAAATGTCCTTCTCTAGTACGGCTCCCGCCCCTTCCCTACTCTCCATCATACCTACCATCTCCCTCAATTTTCTACAAGTTTTCCGTAGTATTTCTTCAAGAATTCTTGCCGACTAGGGAGCCGGTGGGGTTGTGGAGATTAATATAGCCTGTAACAGGAAACCGTGAAAAACTAACAATCGAAACATTTTTCAAGAGGCAAATATGAACTCCTCCTTTTCTCCAGCGATCAAATACGACCCCCTAGCGGGGATAGCCAACGTAAGATGTGTCCTTGAGGGTGTGCCGTGGTCCAGAAGGACATGTTGACTAGACTCAAGTGCAAAAAAGGCAAACCTGACATGTATTGTGTAACCTAATCAGTCACAAAGTACTGATGACAGAGAGATGCCATGTGACTTTTCTTTTGGTGGACACTTTAAAAACTGTCTCTTCATGATGTTCTGTCTATTCAGCATTCTGTATGACATTATTTTTTTACGCACACATATTCATTTACTGGATTACGGTAGCGTATTGATTCTGTTATTGTTTGGGTAGGTTTTTCCCAAGCTATTCTTTTTCGCCGTTCTTTTGGGAGACCTCCGGCTGTCATCTCATCGTTCATGTTACGTGAGAGAATATTTGGATGTGTGGAACTCAAGGTCTTTCTGAAGGAATGATTTGAAGAGATCTCGCGCTCAACCAATTCGTAGACGTCCTTCCATGTCCAGCCAGTCGCGTGCTTAGGCTGAGAGACTGTCTCACTTTCACGACCTCACAGCTTGTGAGGAGGATGCTGCAGCCGTAGTGAGTTCAAGTTGGCACGTGCACAGTCGGACCGTTCACCCTAGAACGTTCTCCTTGAACTTGCCACGCTCTTGCTTTGAAGTAACCCTGCCCTCCTTCATTAATTTTTTCTCATTGGGAGCACATAAATTCAGGAGAAATCCATCTCACAAGAGAAGACGCGTTCATTCCTCCAAGGATGTAATTGCGTTGGTGCAATGGTTCGTCGAATAGCGTATTTCCCTAATTCCAATCTTGCACAATATGCACTCGAAGGCTGAAATATGCAAGTTTACAGTAGTCATAGGGTGCTATCCAGGCAAGAGAGCCCAAACGTCGACGTTGTTCGAGATAGGGGATTCATTTTGTTCGTAGGTTCAAGCTGATAGTGAGAAATCTTACTACACTAGTCCGCCATGCTACTGGTACGTCCTCAGGGTGCAATTCACTTCCCAAAGGTGCGCTCCAGAGTGCAAAAGGGTTACCTAACAGTCTGCTGACCACGTTGTAATTTGATGCCGTCGCGATAAGTCGGGGCGGTGTCAAGAGGCATGAAACGAGCCCATCCGCGGCATTTCCTCCACCGGCTGTTTTTCCCAAAGCGATCACTATTGGCAGAGAATAGGAGGCTGTAAGCGAATTTATTACGTTCCTCCCTACACCGCCCCGACTAATCGCCACGATGTTAGCTATACGTGGGCGTCATGCTTGAGGGTTTTTCGTTCCAGAACACTTAAAGAAGGTGGGATCAAATCGTTCAAGAGCCCTTTTTCCTTTGATGGTATAGAGTCCATCAAAGTGTTGTCGATATAGATAAAATATAAGCGCAGTAAAATCCGTTGATCACTGTTGACTGTTTGGTTTACGACCGCCGAGAGGCTATAATTGGCATGTGTTTTGGGGAAGAAAGCAGTTTATAGTAGATAAGATAAGCGTCAAGTCACGGGGGGAAGGGGGTGCACGTTTGTAGCTGTTCAATATGATTTCCTGATTTTTACACGGATTCCCGAAAAAAAAGAAAAGGAGACACGCAATGGCCCCAGAACGCGAATATTTTGTCATCTGCGCAGCTCTAAGGCTCAGCCTGTCGGGGAAAGTGACCATTTTCTCGGTATAAACGCTCAGGTGAGCAGGCATAGTTCCACCACCACGTGCCCCCCCCCCTAAACAACCTAACCCTCGAACCCTCCAAACTTCCATCTTCTCTTTCAACAGCAGCATACATTAGAGAGTCGTTGATATAACGATAAGCGCAATAAAATCCGTCTGATCGCCATGAAGTGTGTATTTTATGACTACCTAGACGCTTTAACTGGGTTGTGCTCTGTGGAGGACAACACTTCAGATAAGATAAAAGAAGCCTCGAGTCGCAAGTAGGTACACACCTGCAGCGGGCCTATTCATTTGTACTGCTTCATTGCAGTTCTCTCAAACAGTCCCCGAACTCATGCAATTGAGGCTTCTTCCCTGTACACCTCTAAGAGTGTCCCGATTTCGCGGCCTCACAAGAAGCAGTAAAGGTGCCTTCAGTACCTTCAGAAGTGGCAGTTCTGACGCCTCTCTAGTTATCCCGTCTACAAAGCTTGAAGCTATTCTCTGTCACGAGTTTAGCTTTTAGGGCACGTCTTTCGTTTTTTTTTTTGCTGTATGATAGTATCAGCCTTGGAAGACCTGAAGAATCATTAGTGAGCCCGAAATGGCAGGATCCGTTTTGCTGGCATCAAATGAGCAGGCCCGAACAACTCCACACAGTGTAGCCGCCGGGAGGGGAGAGGGGTACTCACGGCCACAATTTTCCGCTTTTTTTCTTCCCTGGAGATCGTTTAGCGACTAGTGGTTCCTTATTGAACGTCAATCGCGCGGTTTGTCTTCAATAAGACTCCATGTTTTGTGAAAGTAGAGGTCGTGCAAGAAACTGAGACACTCCCGCAATTTGGGTGTTGTAGGGATTCGTTTGCAAACCGACATGCTAACAAACTAGCAGAGTACTTCCTAGCTAGTTGACATACTGTAGCACTCTTGGTGCAAATGCCATGCACGTGGTCGACGCAAAGTGGATATCTCGGCCGACGCCCATGCAATTATCACCATTCGATACTTTATATTAGGTTGATGCATAGTTTTTGGCCCCGACTTTTTTGTAAATATCTCAATAGCGAACCAGCCTGAAGATTAGAGGTATGCACCATCACCATCCACTACTCGACGCCAACGCTCAGGCAGCTTGTCGATTCCATCCTCCCAGAAGGACGGGGCTGGGACCCGAAGAAGGCCACAATGCCGCACAATCACCACTGTGACATGATTTCACAGTGGTAATTGTGCGGCATTGTAGCCTGCAAATGCAGGGTGGGTGAGTGATAGCTAGTGTGGTGAAAGAGTATCATGTACACGTCACGCACACGTGATGACGAAATACCAACATCCATGCAAACGAAATACGGAAGGATCAAATTTACAAAAAAGTCGGGGTTAAAAACATATGCATCAACCTAATAAATTGGCTTATGATAATGGTTGCGCTTATGAACGTGGAAAAGGCGCTGTTCTGTCCGCGATCCGTCCCCATTTTTCGATAGTAAATATAAAATACTGACAGAAATTCCTCAAACTTGTCTAGAAACCTCTCATTACATGTATACTTGACCCGTGAGTGAATTTACGACGTTCGCAGGCGAAAAATGCCCGTCGAAATTACCGTTCTTCCAAACTGGCTCCGCAGTATGATATGCCATAATATGGAATCATCTGCGCGTAAACGATTAGCGGCTAACTGCGCGGCGCGCGGTGTCGACAAGGTTTTCAATAAACAGATTCGTGAGATTCGCGAGCTCATCGGCGATTTCTGTCGCTCATCCATCGTTCCGCTTCGATTATTACGATCTATGTCATGACCTCGTAGTGTGTGATACTTTACAATATCAATTCCTATGAAATGCGTCATCGTGGCTCCAAGGAAATCCGCCGGGTCAGATCGGTCGATTAAGAGGGTTTACTGTTACTTTATGGAAAACTTGTTCTGTGTTCTGCTCTTAAGCAAATAGTACGAGACTATGACATATCGTGTTCTGCCGAAGTGGTGCCACTCGATTCCAAGTTCGCAGTGGTTCAAGCACGCGGGTTGAAGGCGGCGCTTGCGATGAACTGACAAGGTCGCCTAGTAGATTGACCTCGGTTCAGGGCCAATCATGCGTTTCATCTCGTCGGGATCGTTCATTCACTATCTGCCTCGACAATTAGTTGAGCATCAGTGATTTCGCTGAGAACAGGTAAGCCCTCACCCAGATTCTCTGCGCTTTCTACTGCCCTTATCGTTTTTACTGCAAATTGAATTTCTAATAAGGAATATTCTGAACTTTTTAGTGACAAAAAATTCTTTATGGAAAAGCTTATAAGGGTCGCTCATTCCGAAGAAGTCTATAATACCTACTGAGAGGCTTTCAGAGTCACCAAGTGCGACTTTCGATGAACCCCTTATCTTGTAGGTTTGTTAGTTTCAACTGGAAAGTCGTTGACGAAGCCATTGTGCGTATGGCTGCACAATATGGAACGACAATGTCACAGTTCCCTGGACATTTCGTCTACAACAATTGAACAATCACGTCCTTCTAAAGCGTTCTGATACCCCATTCCCTTAAGGGTGACCGCCGTTTATTTTTAAAGGAACTCAAAGAGCTTGAAGAGATTACACGCAACGTCCATGCCGGGAGCACATTCATCTTCGATTCCAAGTTATAGAAAGGAACGTTGTCCGAGTATTGGGTCTCCTGGGAGGGGATAACTAGCACTGGCCATTTTCTACTTGTTGCTTTTTCCCGTCACAGCACGCATCTTCGTTTTCAATCGGCCATCTCTCCAACGCTGCGCAAGCGTGTCCCATCTTATTTCCTTGCTTTCTGATAGGCTTCCCAATAAGAGACAAGCCGCGCTTTTTCTTTCTCGACGGATTTTCTTTGAGAACAGGGCTGTTGGAGAGAAGTCCGTCATCCGCGCTAATGTACCATGCCGATGTCCTATTCTCAATTCCAGAGCACTCGGCTAATAATCTTACAGTGCATTACTGAACATTCTCGTTGAAATACCCATGCATTTCCGTTCCATTTGAAAGCTAACACCTTCATTAATGGCAGAAATCCGCGTCCGCGCTAAACCAATTCTTAAACCGTTCTTGTCCGATAGGTTTAGCTGCGGCCCGCATATGGCAGCTCTGCGCCCCCTACAAAACTCATAGACTATTTCTGTAACGAATTCGTTTTTTTTTAACGCGTCTTTTTTCCTCTGTTTATGTATCAGCATGGGTGACGGAAGAAACGATTTTATGACAAGAGCCGGCGAGATATCCCTTGTCTGGGCATGCAAGGCAGGTCCGGAGAACTTGGCAGAGAAACTGCATGTGGGTGATGATTTATACTGTTTTTTTTTTCTCCCCTGGAAAATCATTTAGCGAGCATAGGTCGTTACTTGAAAGCTACCGTCCACAATATGCAGCCGCGAGGTTTGCAGGTTTTGCCTTCAAGGCCTGTAATTCTATAAAGCAAAGAAGTCAATTTAACCAGATATTTCATTCTTCTAGACAAGTCTGGTACCAATTAATCAACCCAGGAGAGATGGAAGGGTCTGATTAGATTGAGGAAAGGAAGGAACAACAAATTAGTAGTCTTGTCCGTGGCCTTTTAGAGGTGCACTTTTAGTACTTGAAAGGCAAGAATGAGTAGTTACTGCTCAAATCTTGAACCGTTCTTTTTTCCCATGAGAAGTAGCCGAAACCAGTTATTCAGATGATATTCTCGTGCGGGCTTGGTAGCATTTAGCAGTTTTGGGTGACCTTGGCGCTCTCAAGTGATGCGCGCTCTCACTTAGCCGTGACACCACAAGTTGGGGTAGCTACTGAAGGCCGAGATTGTGATCTCGTTTCACCATAGCTCTCTGCGGAATTCTCACCACGCAGCGAGAAACATCTGTACACTTGCCCTTGGCATCTGCCACTGTAAAGCTCCGAAAAACTGCCGTTGAAAACCCGTATCTCGGATCTGAAACAACCAGCTGTTAGATTGACCGACTTTCACACTGACGGTTGGCGGTCGGCATCTGTACCAGTCTCCACCAAGCTGCCAACCTATGGAATATACTCAAATGTACGAATAGGAACAGGTAACTAATTTGTCGCCAAATTTTTCATCTCCTACCTTAGGAATGGTTCTAATATCTTCACAAAACCGCCGATTATCAGTTTTACGGCATTAAAGGCAGTTGGCACGATAAATCGCTATACAGATGTAGGATTTATACGACTGGCTTAACAGAATTCCGTGACCTCGGACAGGCGCTCCGTGGCGCCTTTTCCAAGGAGGGTACCCCTATAACGCCCTATCGAGCAACAACATTCCGTCCCAAACGCCTTCCTCGCCCGCCCGCCCACAAACGGACGACCGTTCCTGACGCTCGTATTCATTCATTTGCTGAGCAAATTATGAAGCGAAGGGATTGGTATGAAGCGGCCGTGATGCTGCATGCATATATGGGTACACATATGCAGCCGTATCTTCGGTAGCGGTGATTGGCAAGATGCGTACGGGAAACTCGTCCAAAATTGATTTTCAAGTCACTGAGAACGGAGGCTCTTTCTTCGCAGGATTTTGACCGTTTCACTCCGTTCTTTCGCCATTTCCCACTATATAGCGCCCTACTAGCATTTTAGGCCGAGCGGGAAACCATCGTGCCAACTGCCTTAAAATTGTTGTTATTCAATAAGAGTACTACTGTTTCTGTGCAAAGGGTGAGCATGGCTGCAGCCGCGGAAGCGTGGCCCTTTTGCCCTTTGAAACTATGCGCCAAGGAAGAATGCACTGCTTGTGATTGTTGTGGTATACCGACCGGCATACAATACGCCATACGACCAAGCACGCGAAGCGCTCTGCTCATCTGCGCCCTCTCGCTGAAATAGTGTTCGCTGGGCTTGGAGGACCTCTATCGAAGTCATATCAAATTCAAAAACCACCTTGAAAGAGGTCTCACAGGCACAAACAGAGCTACCGGACACTATCTGGGAGGGCGCAGGTAAGCAGCGCGTATCATGTGGTCGTATGGCGTATCGTGTGGTAGGCGGGACCGAAACGTCACAATCACAAGCTTTCAGGCTCTCTTGTCATACATTTTCAAGTGGCATAAGAGGGGTACTTCTACGGCTGAAGAGCTGCCCACATAGTACATGAAAGCTATTTATGAACGTCTTTGAGTACTAAAGTACGGTTTTATTTTTTGCCAGAACGGCAAGAGTAGTTAGTGAACTCAAATATCAGTCTTCCCTTTTATAACTTCGCGCTGTAGCTATTTTTGAAACTTAATTTTAAATTTTGAGATTGTGAATGTAGTATGGGTAAATCTTCCGGATCTCTCCATCCAATGCAATGAGGAAGTGCCTGGTATTGATTAGTTGACCTCCCCTGATGGTTCCGATCTAAAGCGAGCGCACGCAGAAAAAAAAATTTGATTCATATCTTTCGACTTCGATTTCGAAAAATCAATCGATGGTCTCTCTTCATTTTACCCCCCAAAAAAGTGAAGGGTTCAGTGAAGAATCACGATTCGCACCACAGATATAGAGAATGTCATAGTTGTGGGGAAAACCCAGCACATGAGCGTGCGGTCGCGGTGCGGCTGCATGAAGATTTTAAAACGTGACTGGACCGGCAATCTGTGCTAGTGAGCACTTTTTGATGTTTCTACAGGTTTGAAACGCGTTTATACACGTTGAACTTGCTCCTACGTGGTCGCTTTTTGAACTTTCCACGAAGAACGGACATGACAACAGAGAGCAAGTCGACGCTCTCGTTGTACCTTCTCTTTGAGAATTTATATAGAAGTTTCGAGAAACTCCTCTCGCCCTTAGAATTTTGCTTCAAGTGATTTCAGTTTAATTTTGCGAGTTTTCAGGCTTTTTGTGTGGTTGAAGTTTGTCTGAAACCTTCTTTCAGACTCCTTTTGCTCAGTTCCCGGAAACGCAAGGCGGCAATGTGTAGTATAGTGGGGCATCTTATCATTCTGTTTACTTTGTGGGAGTATAAGGCCATTTATTAGCATAGTTGCGACAGTGTGCGTGAAAAATTGCAAAAGAGTAGTTTTTTATAGTACTTGCATATTTCATCCTAGAATTGCCTTTCAGGAATTCAATTCAGAAGTAGATACTCATGTGAAGGGTTCAGTGAAGAATCACAGTTTGCTGCATGGATAAACTTGTAACTTACCAATAACTTGTCAGCTAGTACAAGTGTGGACAAGAGCACATAAAAACATGCTTTGAGACAAAGGTTCATTTTACCATTATTACCATATACTCCAGAAAATTGGGGATTCCCTTTTACATGATGACCCACTTTTTATGGCTTTTCAAGGTCCTCTCAACTGGCGCCAAGTTGCTCAAGAAACCCCGCCCGCGTTGCTAGGTGTCCTGTCTGACGTCTTGTCCATTTTCATACTCTCGCTGCCCCCTCATGTCTGGTTTCTCGACCGGATCTCCCACCAACACTTTACCTCTCGCTGGAAGCAACTAGGGTTTATTTGAGGCGCTTTCCAGGACTTCCTCCGATTTTTTTTTCTGCACGAGAAAGTCAGCTAGTACATACATTCCTGTTTTCACCCTTTCTACCTGCGACCCTTTCGATAGACTTATCGCGAAATCTGTCTCTTTCAACGCGTACCATCAACACTAGCGTACCGCTGGAATAGCGCCAAATTAACAGTCATGTGCGAGGTACAATTTTTAATAGTTTCGAGGGTGCAATTTTTGTGAAAAAACTATCGGCCATAAGCGTTAAATGAATTGCTCCGAATAACTTAGGCACAGCGCCACAGCAGTTCGGTGGGGATATTGCGGTCAAGCTTTACGGACCCCCCTCCCTTTCATGGGGACTGGTACGACCCCCCCCTCCCAACAAGCGACCAAAATACGCCCCCCAAAACGTCCGCAAAGCGAGAAAAATCAACTATAAAATAAATTTTTCCCAGCCCAAATACGACCCCCCTTTTGGCGGCCAAATACGACCCCCCCCCATAGGGAATCCATCGAACGCCGTGCCCTGCTAAGGCAGCGTTCAGACTTCGCGACGGCAGCGCCTCGGTCGCACATTTCGCACGATCGGATGCGCATGCTTTCGACTGCCGGTTGCATCGAACGCGCGACAGAAGCGCTGCGCAAAGTCTGAACACTGTTTTAGCGCTTCATATGTGCTGGTTTGTAGTTAGCTGTGTAGGTCTATGGAGGGGTTTTATAGGAGGAGTATCTATGCGAGAGAGCGTAGATGGCAAGGGACTAGAGCGATCTCGATAAGGACGCTGACATAGTCGGGGCATGTCAGCCGCTTGTGTTTCGGCGCTGCGCCAGCCTCTTTGCCATAGCTCACTGAACGCCTGAAGCTGGGACCGATGGATAGTAACGAGGATCGAAGGGAAAATGGCTGGCGCCGTGCTATGCCACGCTGACACACCCCGTCTGACTTCAGTGACAACGACTGTATTGAAGGGAAACCCATTCTGAAATTCAGTTCAGAATGGGCAGAATCTTCCGTTCTCCTCATAGAATTAAAGATACCACGTATTTGAGCTTTTGAGTCCTCACTGGTAACAGAAACCTGGTCGTCGAAGCAGGTCGAGCGAACTCATAAGTTCAATACAATTGGGGGGACTTTATAGTCTTTTTCAAGATCGCGTTAATGTCTATCATTACGCAATAAGTCCCTGACAAACCGTGGCGATAAGAGATCTTCAGGCGGATCGGCAACGAGATTCGGCGACCTTTAAAGGCGAGATGAAAATGAATGACTGTCTCTAATATCGTGAAAATCCTGGGCTGTTCATTATAACGCCAATTTGAATTTTGCAATCAGCCCGTTTTCTGCGTCAGTATACTTCACCCAGTGTCTCTCTGAAAATCTAGGCGTTAATTTTTGCTTTCATTTTTTGCCGAGCAATTTTTATAACAAATCCTTTATTTATCCCAGATTTTTATCATGCTCGTTTTCTTGAAAGCATCGCGGGATTTTTCTCTCGAATGTTCTCAAACTCAATTTATTTAATACAGGTTCTGGAGCGATTCCGTTAACTTGATTATTTAGCGGCACAATTCGGCGATGGGCTTGTGGGGGGTGGGGGCATCCTGCACTTTCGCTGCTTCCCATTGTGGGGTTATTGCTTTATGAGAATCGACAGGTATTGCTTACGAGACTTGACAAGTAGTTTCTCAGAACTTTCATCGATATCACTTCACAGCATCAAAAGATTTCACGAATCTATTCTTGATGGCTTGACATGGCAGTGAGAAGCGGTGAAAGTGCAAAATGTCCCCCCGTGGCAGAACTGTACCTACGGAACCTTCATGAATGCGAATGAACATCTGCGAGCTTTCTCTACATCTCAGGTGAAAGGATGAGGAGAAAGGTTCCCAAGGTTATTCGGAAAAACGGTCACGGCGCCGTAAAATAATTCGATTTCTGATTGTTATCTGATTTTTGTGTGTTGAACCAATAGTTCCTTTGCACTGATCGTATCGTCGTTGTTTTTTGCTGGTAGTGAAACAGAACGATTGAATTGATGATGAGGAGACGCTGGAAAGTGGCGTTCTTGTGCGGATATATCTTGGGTATGCCTGGGTGGGGCGCTGGGGGGGAGGGGGC
>MU913915.1:0-21772 GCA_036418165.1 Cooperia oncophora | reverse complement strand
TCAGGTTGAGTAGCGCTTATTTTCAATATCAGAAAGTAACAAAGCTCACTCCAAATCCTGGCCAGTCATTTTGACAAGTTTGAGAAGTGTTCACAAGGTACAGGTTGTTTGACAGGTGATAACAAGCTCACAGGGCGTTGACAAGGTTGTCCGGTATTCTCATGTCTTTACAGGTCTTGGTTTGCTGACAAGAACTTACAATCTGAAACCTCCCCCTCCTCCCCGCATTGAACAGCGCTTGTTTTCGATATCAGAGAGAGCAACAAGGCTCACTCCAAATTCTGGCCGGTCATTGACGAGTTTGAGAACAGTTTACAGGGTAGAGGGTGCTTGGCAGGTGATAACAAGGCTCACGGGGCGTTGACAAGGTTGTCCGGTATTTACATGTGTTAACAGCACTTGGTTTGCTAACAAGAACTTGCAGGTGTAGACCTCTCCCTTCGCGGGTTAAACAGCGCTTATTTTGGATATCAGAAAGTGCAACAATGCTCATTCCAAGTACTGGCCAGTCTTTGACAAGTTTGATAATGGTTCGCAGGGTGCAGGGTTCTTTTATATACAGTTCACGGGATTTGGTTTACTGAGAAGCACTTACCAATGTGCTCCTCCCCTTAATGTTATTAGCGCCAATTTTTAATATCGATGAGTGCTGACGTTTACCCAAATTTTGCACGAAGAGTCCTTTCAATGTCCCCTGCAAGCTCATTGCTTTTCTACTTCATGAACCTTTATCTAACAGAAAGTAACAAATGGGTAGAGAGAACTTCCTCTACGGGGGAACCGAAGAGTGGGAATTAGAGAGCGATGCGGTCATCTATAAGCCGCGTGATTTCCCGTTTTAATGTTACGGGATATCACGATGCAGATCGTATTGACCACAATGCCTTATATCGACGCCCAATCGTCACTGTCAGCCTGCTGTCCGCAATTTATCCACCGACGATCTTCACAAACATCGCCCTAGCGGACAGCCATTTGACACCTTCAGTCTGTCAGAGCTGCTGCTGTCCCTGTTATCGTTCGGCTTCATCTTTCCCCTATGAACCGTGGGAATATGACAAACGATACCTACTGTTTAATGCACGACGGGGCTAAATCACAGCCAAGGGATTCGGTCAGGGTTGAAGGCAGGCACTTCCTGCTGTTGGGGGAAGTTTTTTTTTGCAAAATACTACTTCCTTCAGAATTTCCTCCTCTTATCCCCCCCCACTCCTTTCCCAACCCCTACCCGACCTACCTTCCTCCTGAATCCTCATTCCTACTTTTCTGTCCCTTTTTCCGAAATTTCTTCATTTATCCCCCAGAAACTGTCGTCCGGGGGTATCTAGTTCACTTGAAACAGGAAGAACCAAAAAAAGTCAACAATGGAACACGTTTCTCTCGAAGTCGGATATGACACCATCACTGGGGCAACCAAATACGGCCCCTCGTCGGGAATCCCCACGTTTGCAAAGTATGACGTACCTTGGTTGAAGAAGGGTGGGGCGGGTCATAAACTGGTTAGAGGGGTCAAGGAGTGATGACGTCGTGGGGGGTTTTTGTCTGTTTTGAGACGTTGCAACATTTTGAACACCTGGGAAGGGTACTTTTTTGTTGGTTTAATCGTGTTAAGCCCCCCCCCCAATATCATAAACCTGCTGCTTTCAATTTATTCTGTTTTTGCCGTTTTCATTACCATTTAGTAGTTTTTGCTGGTGGATTTTACCTAGGTAATCTGTTTAGGTATCTACCGTTCACATCGTTGAGTGCTCAGCTGCGTGCAGATCGTGCGCAGCTGGCGGGATCGTCAGAATTGCTGTCTAGAAACAAACGGGCACCACCCTCCCCATCGCCGTCACCCAATCCAAATAGGAGTATGATAGGTAAAGTTGTTCTTATCAGCTATTTTTATCGAAATTTTTGCATTAGACGATGTTACACAGCGCTGTTTTCAGTTTGTTTATTTTTCGTTGATTTATTCACCTTATGATGAAGTGTTTCAAGCTGGAGGTCACTATTGCCCTGGTGCCTCTTCAGATCTTAAAGGCAGCGTCCGCGATCAACCAAGTTGAAAAATCCTGCACTACAAGATCGCGGAGTCCGCAACCACAGCGGATATCCCACTCTTGCGGCTCGAAATCGATTGATTGACGAAGGCGGAGTCAACAATGCTAAGCTGACGCCGCCTGTCCTGTTAATCCCGCCCCGACTGGTTAACAGTTGTCAATCCTTGCTGGCTTTGATAATCGCTAAATTTCTAGCGTTTGTTTCGTACACTGATAGAGAGATTAACTCATAGACAGATCGATTATCAATGCCAGCGAGGATTAATTAGATTAGATAAGATAACCTAGGTGGTAGCCTCATGAGAATTAGCCGCAACGAGGCGGCGACGTGTTTTGGAGAACTCACCCAAAACTGCGAAACTCGTCCAGATGCCTTGAAGCGAATAGGGGTGGTAGCCTCATGAGAATTAGCCGCAAAGAGGCGGTCGACATGTTTTGGAGAACTCACCCAAAACCTGCGAAACTCGTCCAGATGCCTTAAATCGAATAGGGTCTTATTCCATGTTCTTGCACACCTTTTTCCTACTTTTTTGATTAGTGCTTCATTTGCCACCTGTTCTAACAAATCTGACCCCTAAAACCTGCCAAAGTCCATCGCGGGCGCTGTCTTTAAATTGCAATAATTGGCTTACAGACAGCTGCAGCGCGATAGACTTATCCTGTCGATACATAGTAGAAAACAGCCGGCTCATCAGTTTGGTGTTTGAGAAGGGCACTTCAACCTAAAGTGCTTGAGATGTTTGGTGATCGCAGAAATAGAGTCAGAAATTCGAGCAGTTCCAGGTTTACATCAAGTTCTAGCTTGATACAATGCATTTCCCCATGTTTCTATGATTTTTCTCCCAAAAAGCCGGTTCTCTACGCAGAGCTCCTGCATTGAAGAAAACAGCGTTCTCGTTTTGATGCCTTAAAGACAGTCCCTGCGCTCAAGCAATGGTAGGCGTCCTTCATTGTGCAATTAGTCTGGTCCTTATTCCCTCCACCATCGCGGCTTCACAGCAAGCAACGAAGTCGCAGTGGCCATCACTAATGGCAATTCTGACACCTTCCTAGTTGTTGCGCCCACTGAGACTCGAAAGCAGTTTCTGTCACGGGTCCAATTTTTACAGCGTTTTTTTCGTTTTTTTTTCACTGTTACATGGTGTTAGCATGATATGACGTGGAGAAATGATGAGTGAGCCCGAGGCCCGAGGCTGTAGGGCACGCTTTTGCTGACAGAGAGCAAGGGAAAAAGAGCAGGAGAATTAATCGGAGAATTAATCCAGAAAGCCCGCCAGGTCCTTACTCCGGCTGCTATCCATAATTTTATTTGCCTTTTTCTTCCCTGGAGAGTAATTTAGCGACTATGGGTTGTAAATGAACGCCGCTATCCCCGCTCAATCGCAGGTCGGAAGTGCCCCTCACAATTCCTGGTGTCCTCCCAATCACTTCCTTGAGTATATCTCTCTTTTCCTGTGTGAGAACATAAATTTCATATCTGTTGCTTCACTGGTGGGGTTTACCCTCCGGAGGTGCTGGGTATTCTGCTGAAATACAGCGTTCCTTTCACGATCATTCCACTGCTCTCTTTCGGACGAGACTTCCATCAAATAAGTGCACTTTTCAATTTTTATGATTTGTCTGCCCTGCACGAACCTACGCTCGTGGCTCCTCCGCCCCTCCCTCAGCCCCGGGATGCGAGTATCACCAGATGTCATTTTTCTCTGGCGACTGTTTGCTTGACTGGTGTGATCTTCGTGCTAGAGCCCCATTCTCTTTGCAGCTGCTTCATCAAGCTCAGCCTTGGTTTTTCGCTGTTTTTCACTCTCTAAGGACGTCAGTTGCCCTTTCTAGAATTCTCTAGTATTGATTTTATATTCGGTTATTTAAAGTACATCCTGTGTACGTTGTGCAACAGCTTTGGCGTGTGGTTTGTTACAATAAGTGGGCGAAATGTGAACATTTATTCGCTCTGCTAAATGTATGAGCGGCTTGTCTTGGCAGTTGTTCTCTTTCTCAATTTCTGTTACTTTTGGTGATTGCTTCGAGTGATTGCAGGCAGAAATCCAGTCCCTACTATAAAATTTCGCATCTTTAATTCGCTTAAGCATATGATCTTCATTTCTTTATGTTCAAAACTGGTCCTGATTGAATTGAATGTCATTTTTTTCTCAGAGTTCGCTACGCACTTTCAAAATTTCTTTGCGATACAGGTTGGGTTCAGTGGGTCATGTACTTAAGTTTTCTGTCTTGCGCAATGAGATTTACACATCTCTTTCAGCGCAATTTGGCTTGCTGGGGGCACCTAATAACACTCAACGAAGTCCGTACAGGCCATTTTGTAAGGACCTGGAGGACCTCGTAGTTTAGATGGCTCGATTGGTAAACCTTGCAGTTTAACAGGAGTTTACATGTTTCACCAGGCAAGATTTAGTTAACATGAGGGAACTAACAAAGCGCAAAATGCCCTCCCAAGCCGAATAACACCTCGTTCTCTTTTACTGAGCTACTTCAGATGGCATCGGTTTCTAAGTGGGTTTATATGCGTAGCCCTGATCAGTTTTTTTTTGATGGGCTTGCCTGTTCGCTTAATGTTCTCGTATCTGCGCACCCCTTTCTGGTCTAAATTCGGTGATTCTTTCGCATTGGCAAGCGTCCTTCGCATAATGTTTGCTTTGCTCGGTAAGCGATTATTGCTGAATAATAGAGAGATCTATTAGATTATTAGAGATTTAGAGACTTCTAAGGGGTCGAATTTACGTTTGCTGTAGTTCTCCTCCACTCTCACAAATAGCTCATGAATTTTTGTTTCCTTGAAGATACCTCATTCCCAGGAATGGGGAGGGGGAGGAGGTTAGAATGTGAGTTCCGCTCTACCAGCCGCTTACTTCGTAACTTCCTTGCTTCCGCCTGTTTTCAATTTTCACTCTTCTTCAAAAAAATCGAGAGCCATCATCGAACAGAGAACGCTTTTTTTCTTGAAAGCAATTTGAGCGCACTTGGTCGTTCTACGTCTATTAGACTCAGAGTCGAATACCACGGCTAAGACCATCTAGTTAGGAAGGAATTTCCTGGTATACTGCGCATTAGCGCGTAACAGTGGTCATAGTTTTACGAGGAACTTGTACGGTTACTTTTTGATCTTACTGTAATTCTTCATCCAAGCATTGGAGAGTTATGGTAATGGGGGGGGAGCACTTAAGTTACTTTATATAGTAAAAGAAGTTTTGACCGACCTTATCCAGGACTGGTTGCAAGTTTCCCATCGAAGTCATTCGTACGCAGGGTTTTCGCCACTCATCAAGATCATTAGAGTTAGGCCAAGGCCTACTTTTGATAACAATGAAGGACGTAAAAAGGGTTATCAATCAACAATGATTCGAAAAGTTGTGAAAAATGTTTCTGAGAGCCGGAAAACCCTTTGTATCACTAGATTGATGCATAAATTTTGCAACACATGTTTGATCGTTCCGTATTAGGCGTGCATGTTTTTCCATATTTTGTTGTGGCGTATGCGAGTCACCATTTCTCTCCGCCAAACAGCACACAACTTCCCACTTTCCTCCATGGCTTAGGGTCCAATGCAGGGCAACTCTAGACTAAGGTAGTGACTAGATAAGGCGTCATCACTGGAAATTCATGCATCTTTTGATTTCTGATATTATAGCTTAATTCAAGAAAATAGGTCATCGTTTCGGAGATATTTCGCAGTAATATCGGTAGATGCAGTTGAGTTTCAACGTGGTGCAATCCACTCAGAAAGAGGTTCCATAACACCTTCACACGTTGGCTTATTGTTGGCCACAGAGCCACGCTGGCAGCTGGTTGGCTTGTTATCCTCCCCTTTCCCTATACTACTAATCTCGCCGCCTCCGAATACACGCTCTCGAGCAACCTCTGGCACCATCTGGATGGGAAAAGGTTAAGACAGAAGATTAGGTCAGTGAAGCAGGTAAATGCTTTGAACCCAGTCTCTGTCGTCCTGTGAAGAAGAAATCGACAAATTGCCGGAGTGCCGGCGTAAAATGGTGGATACTGATGGTGCTTCGCCCTACTTCTCTTTTTTGTTTTTTTTTTCATTTCGAGAATAGCCTTTAAGAGTGTTCTGGCAAAAATCATGCACCGGCCCAATATCTTGGAGTTTCCAAACGATTTTTGGACTGTTATTGTTTGATAACTGCTGTTTAACGCCGCAGTACGCGATCCGAAAGCTATCACAAGAATGCTGAGTTATGGGCAAAAGTCGGACCACGGACGGGATCCGTCCGTGGTCCGACTTTTGCCCATAACTCAGCATTCTTGCGATAGATTTTTGGACTCTCACAGTTTCTGGCTGTGAAGAAGGGGAGCTTCTGCACACTTGTGCAATGATTCTATTTATTTTTGTATTTTTCCCCGAAATCTTCATAGGGTTGTAGTCGCTATTCAGATCATTGGCCAGTTTTAGTTAAGAACAGGTTCTTTATCGTTCCAGACCGAATTGACACTCATGGTGTTTCATACACTTTTTTCTCTGTGCCCCGTTTTACATAGTTTATTTATCATCTGTTTCATGTTCTAAAGTTACCACGTCACCTTTTCCAGCACGGAGTACACGTGTTTCATATGATATAAGGATAAAAAAAGGATGAAGTCTTCGCCGTTCATCAATCCCTTTGTGGGATGCGGCACGCATTCTACTTCCATTCAGAATCGTAGTGGCTTATTGAATGCGATGTGGCCTATACAATGACTTGCGGTGGCCAGCCGATGTACAAGTCAGTGTACCAAGGCGAATCTGGTACCAATTTACCGTCCCCGGAGGGTAGAAGGCTTGGTTGGCCTGGGCGGGTGTCGACCTGGGATTCGAACCCAGGACGCGCGAGTGAGCGCGTTGTCATTACACCACCTCCACCTCGTTTCATGTGATAGTGGAAAAAAATGACGAAATTACTGACTAGCGATGTAAGAAAATGATAAAATAGTGCGATCCTCGAGAACGGCGGTCCACAATGTGTTGAAGTTCCTTTGTAGTTTTGTGCCGTATGTCAAAAATGATTTCTATTATGTGTTAACATTAATAACCTCTTATTTGCGTAACTGTAGGACAGTTTCCTATATCTTCACATTATTCCCTCAAAATGACCCAGAATTCGGACCTGAACTTCTCTGCGGTTTGATTAGATCTAACAACCAATTTCAATAACCTGGAAATAACCTAACCTGAATTTGTGGCGGTGCAAGTTTCCGCTCTTGTTGTTGAATCTAATTAAACAGCAGAGTCCATTTCTAATCGCGTCATTCTCGACTGAGTAGAGGTTTATGTTGTGTGTCCTTGCATTCCCCTGCTATCACCTCATTCGGAGCGAGTTTCGCCAACACGTTCAAGGCTACCGATTTCATGGCTAATTCGATTGCCACTTTCAACAATAGATGGCTCAACAAATTCCTCCTGGCAAATGGTCAATGATTCTTGTATTGCAGACAGTTTGATGTCACCACGGCTTGTGCAACGAAAGTTCCCAGCTGGAGCCGATCGCACGCCGTTCACCGTGACACACGTGCCCTGTGCGAGTGCTTGCAATGGCAACGTATGGGTCCCTCGTACTACTATCACATCCCCGAATATCAGCAACTCAAATAGTCTTACACGGATAGACAAGACGGGAATTAGGAAGTGAGTTTTCCATATTTTTTTTCGTTTTCTATCCGGATGCTTTGTTGGTTGTGTTCTGTTGGTTCTTCTTTCTGAATCTCTTTACACTCTCTCTTTCAAGTTACTTTTTGCCTGTTTGATTGACCAAACCCTCTCAGTTGATTCTACAGTTATGTTTCCTGCGAAAGATAAGGCTTCGTCTACCAGTACATCAGCGTTTCCGCGGACATTCTCGAATTTGAGCAAAAAAGCAAGCTTGCCTGCGAAAACGCTGGTAGACGCTGGTGGACGCTGCCGCAAAATATGAAAGTCTAAGGCGTAGGACGGGGCGGGTATTGGAAGGCAGCCAGGACGGCCTTTTTCACCAATAACATCTTGAGCCCGCTGCAATTGATGCCTGACTGCGCTCCAAGGCACGCCTCTGCCACACACCCCATCGTTTGCAATGTCATGACTGTACTTTCGCAGAGACGCACGCGCTAACTCGCGTCTCAGGTCAGCGGCAGTTTTTGTTTTTTGTTTGCGTGTTCCACCCACTTGAATGCGTTTTGAACAATTTTTTTATTCAGTTTCATCATGCGAGTTAATCTCATTGGATTAGCGACAGGAAACTAAGTGTTGATCGAACTGTTAATAACTTAACGACTTGAAATCGAAAGCGCGCTTCGTGAAAAAAATTCGCGATGCTAAAAGCGGTGAGGTATCCAAAGGAGTGACCTGTTCCCACGTAAAAAAGGCCACAACTGCCGCGCATGTGTCCTCTATCGTTTGAGTATTTGTGTGCTTAGTTGTATTGGTTCTTGTATGCTGTTTAGCTTTCATTTTACCCGAAGAGGATTTGTGTTTTACTTTACTCCTTCTTAGAATTGGTTCTCGCTAGATGATGTTACCTTTGATCTGAAATTAATTGAATGATATTTTTGAAATCAATATCGTGGTGACCAAAACTTCGGTACTGCTGGGAAGAATCTCGGGCGCAGTTCCGCGACGGGGAAAGGGGGGGGGAACATTTTGCTTTTTCGTTTTTGCACTTGTTTTGGTGTACAGCTTTACTCTCCTTTAACCTGTGAACCTGTAAATTTCCTTTTTATACAAAGTTGCAGAAAGCTCGTCGACCTTTCATGGTAAACGGGATTCGCGTGGTATTACATTGCTTTACAAAACATGACTGGTGCTCTTTACAAGAGTTGACAGGAATGCTCCTCCTCCCTCCCCCCCCCCCCGGTCGCCCAACTACTTCCAAAAGAGCCTTCTCGGTTTGTTCTTATTCCAAATTTTTGTTATCCAATCCATCACTGTTTCTTCGATCGTACAGCCATTCCTTTTTTGATCACATCTGCGATCTTCCGAAATCTGCTTTTCAAAAGGTAACAATTAGTTTCAGCTTACAGCGTCTCGTTTAGTATTCGCACATGCCACAATGACCGTGGCTCCGCGGACTAGTCTGCGGGATTTAGGAGTAGTTGCGCTTTGCTCAGCAGGATTAGGAGTGCGACCGCTCATTAAGGCGAATTGCAGCTTTGGAAAATGTTGCCTTCAAGTGCTAATCGGTTTCCTTAGATTGTATTTGTGTCAATCTGATTAATGATATTTATGAACAGAAGAGTTCAGTGTGACCCGAAAAGAAATGATCACATTTTTAGCGAACCGGAACATTTACACCACCAACCGCGGTATCTTAACGAACAAGAACGGAAGCGACAGTACCGGATAGCGCTCAATTTCTTTAACAAGTGAGTTTCCGTTTGTTAGTTTTTATGGATCCAGCACACACCACAAAAATTGCAGGAAACCGGAACGCGGCGTGCAGTTGTTGACGGCATGGCGGTTCGTTGACGATTCTGCAGAATCGTTGGCAAACCTCTTATTTGGTAGGCGCGGTCTCAGCAAGCAAATGATCGGCGAATACATTGCAACATTGCACTCAACGTTCCATTCATGTGTATTGAAGTGAGTCATAAAATTTCTTTGACTGTGTCATCAGTGGGTAGTTGTTCTTTGTCGCGATCGATCTCATTTTACAACATTGATACGTTTTCAAAGGGCAAACCGGCGCAGTTCGGCGACGGGGGTGCATTCTGTCCATTGACTTGTCGAGCTATTAAAGGCAGTTGGCACGATAAATCCCCAAAGAGTAGGATTTATATGCCTGGCAGGGCGGATTTCCGCGACCCTGAGCAGGCCCTGCGTAGCGGTTTTTCCCACGGAGGTACCCTTATAAGGGTCCTATCAAGCTACAACTTTCCGACCCAAACGCCTACCACGCCCGCCCGCCCACAAATGGACGACCCTACCAGATGCTCGTTTTGCTTCATTTGCTATTTAAAATATGAAGCGAAGGATTGGTATGAAGCGGCTGCGGTGCTGAATGGATATATGAGTACATACATGCAGCCGCACCTACCGGAGCGGTTATTTGCAATACGCCTACGGGAAACTCGTCCGAAATCGCTTTTCAAGAACGAAGGCTTTTCTTCGCAGTTTTGGACCGTTTCACTTCGTTTTTTCGCCATTTTCCCCACTAAATAGCGCCCTGCGAGCATTTTAGGCTGAGTACCAATTGATCGTCCAACTGCCTTTAAGTGGAGACTTAAAGCCTATGAAATCTTGTGAAGCCACGAAGACACCAGACACCAGCTGCGTTCTTACTTTGCGGCAGCGTCCACCAAGGACTCTGGGAGAGTATAGATATCGATCTAGCGAACGGCAGCACTACCAGCGTCCACAGGCAACCCCAGCATTCAGAAGGTATTGTGTAGTAGTACGGTGCGGTTGTATATGCCACATTTCACAACGCCTGAGCTAGCTCTCTGCTCCCTCCTACCTCCCCATACCTACCAGCAGTCTGCTACCCTTAACTTCCCCATACTCTCAACTCCTGCTCGCTGGCAGATGCTGATGGGTGTTGATAGACGCTGCCTTTTGCTAGATCGAGATCTATACTTTCTTAGTCGCTGACGCCGCCGAACGCTCCAATCGCTGATGGTAGCCGATTTTCGCTGTGGACGTTGCCGCAAAGTATTAATGCGTTCTAAAGTCTGCAGAGACCAATTGTCAACTCTTGTCCATTTACCACAGCGGCTCGACGGGCCACCTTCACAAGAGCCACAGTGAGACTTGTAAACCGGAGATGGCGAAGCAGTGAAAGTGCAGAATGTCCGCTCCCAACGTCGCCGTAGTGCGCCGGCAAATCTCCTGTCAGCTAGTCACCGGTTGTCAGTGGCCTGCAATGGAAGATCCTGTTCAGATATTTTATTGGGCATATAGACGTTCGCGGAATGGAAGTTGATGTTGCGCTGAGGAAAGCAATGCAATATTTCTTCCTACCGAAAGAAGCTGAGAAGATCGACAAAATCATTCAAGTATGTCACCTTCCTCCACGTGGATGAAGTCCGCGAAATAGAATTCAAGTTTTTTTTTATTTATTGCGTGAACTTTCAGGAGTTCGCTCAGCACTACGCCAAATGCAATCCAAAGCGGACGAAACAATTTCGGGGAGGCTGGGATACGATTCATATGATCGCCTTTGCAGTCATTATGCTGAATACGGACTTGCACTCGCCTAATCTCAAGGTATATTTCGGTCCATCGTTATATCGCTCAGTAACGATGAGCCTCACCCGTTTTTTTTTCTTGTCCAAAAATTGGTTGCAAGCGCTTGTTAATGCACCCCATACCCCGGAGATGGCGTGGCCGTGTACTTCAATTGAACTTGGTATGGGATACACTCCCGTCAGATAATTCCATTTGAGACAACTATCACTCTGTTTTGTGCTAAATAAAAGCATGATTACAGTTGTCTCAAAACGGCATTATCTAGAATGAAACACACTAGCCGTCAAACTTGAATGAAGTGCGCAGCCACGCCCTTCCTAACTCCAGGATATGGCTTATACTTCACTTCTCTTGGATTGTGTTATACGTTTCAGTCGTGTCTTTTAACTGAAAAATATATTCAAGGCATCTCAAAGAATGCAAATGGAGCAATTTGTCCACAATCTACGTGGCCAAGATAAAATGCGTGGCGAGAAAGAGGGCATCGATATTGATCGGTGAGTTAGCAAATTCTGCATAGTACCAAATTTTTCTGAACGGTTTTCGTTTAGGTCCTGTCTACAAGGTATTTATGAGCGGATACGTGCCGAAGAAATTCGCCCAGGAGATGATCATGTAGCACAAGTGGCACGAGTTGATGCTGCAATTATTGCCCGTGAGAAGCCCGTAAGTGTTTTAGTCGCGTTCAGTTGAATTTTCCAAATTCTATTTTCTTCCGATCAATGATTTTTCTGACCTAGATTCCGTCAATGTGTGTGTGTGTGTGGGTGGGTGGGTGGCTCACAGATGTTAAGCAACCTAGTATTCGCTGCAATCATTTTAAAGGCAAACTATTTGCTCACTTCCGAGAATTGTGATCCTTGCCGTGCGCAAGGTGAATAACTCCGCAGTTGGCACCCTCCATCTTACCCTACAGTTTCGTTACCGTTTACCGGCTCAACAATATCTGCATACCCCGGAATAATGCTGGATAGTAGTGATACGTGGGGTGACGCCTCCATAATCCGCCCGAGCTGCCGCACAGCCAGACCATAGCAAACGCATTACTTGTATGCACCCTGTCGCGTCTGGTTCCTTTCGTTAAGTC
Organism: Cooperia oncophora; assembly: GCA_036418165.1. Classification (NCBI taxonomy): domain Eukaryota; kingdom Metazoa; phylum Nematoda; class Chromadorea; order Rhabditida; family Trichostrongylidae; genus Cooperia; species Cooperia oncophora. Next base: position 9,471 of record MU913915.1, on the reverse strand, counting down.
GTTGAGTGTTTGCTTGCTGTAAAATCTCGGCATCGACGCAAGTGCTGTATCTGGGAGGCGGAATCCCATTCAGTAGTGCCTTTCGGTCGCATCTCTGCACGCTCTAAGGTGGCAGAAGTATTACATTCTTGCCAACGACAAAGCCGCGTTCATACTTTCCGGTTCAGCTGCGGCCGGCCGCGTTCCTCCACAAATCGTTGGACCACTTCAGCTACCAGTTCAGCCACGACAAGGATAGAACTTCTTTCGGCCGTTCCCGTGATTCAGTGCTCAGCGGTGGAGCGCGATAAGTCAGAGGCGTGACTGAACCAATAAAGTTAAGAAGCATGGACGCGGTTCATCAAAATGCCTTCTCCATATCTGCCTTTTATTCCGGATGGTTCTCTCCAATTTATTTGTATAACAAAATTTATATTGTTCGTAATTCGATAGAGACTGCTGCCACCTTTTTCATAAGAAGCTTGAAGTATGTGTAGAGTGCGAAGTTCCAAGCCTTCTTCTTTCAGGCTCGAAAGAAAAGCCAGCGTAGTTAAATCAGCATTCAAGAGGATCATTTATAACATTTCAGCGATTAACTGAGACCCAGCGACGTCTGGTCTGCTACTGTCGATTACAACAAGTAATGGATCCCTCCCGGAAACAGTCTATAGGATCACACGAACGAGATGTTTTCCTGTTCAACGATATGCTGGTGGTTAGTGTTTTACTGATTCCGCTACCATTTTCTAAACTATAATTTGCGAATTTACAGGTGGCTAAAGCTATCAACAAGCGTCGTACTTCGGCTCACACGTCATATACTCTGAAGCATTGGATGCCATTGTTAGGAGCGTCAGTGCTTGAGTTCAAGGTCGGTCATTTCTTCAGTGAAACTGAAACTTCTGTCTCGAAATTTTTAGAAAGGAGTGTCTGAGCGAGTGCGATTTATTGTTCTGTATTTCATTCGTTATTACGGGTGTTCTCCTCTCAACCCACTAGTGAACTGGTTTGCGACCCAATCACCTTTTCTTCTATAGCAGAATTTCGGGCTACACGTACTCGGTTTGGGTGCGGAGCACATCTTACGTTGAAGTTCCTTAGGGAGAGTCATATTTGATCGCTGGAGGGGGGGGGGGAAGGTTGTATCTGCGTTTTGTATACGGTGTTGAATTTCCTCGGGTTTTCTCGTATGGCATACACTCTCCATGAAAGTTCCCTTCTCGTACAATCCTCCCCCTCCTTTCCCCATACAACCTACCATATTCCTGATTGTAAGTTTTTTTCAACTTCCTGGGGGGAAGGTTGTATCTGCGTTTTGTATACGGTGTTGAATTTCCTCGGGTTTTCTCGTATGGCATACACTCTCCATGAAAGTTCCCTTCTCGTACAATCCTCCCCCTCCTTTCCCCATACAACCTACCATATTCCTGATTGTAAGTTTTTTCAACTTCCTCCATTTTTTTCGGAGTTTTACTGCATTTTTTTCTCCCCTATCCCCTGATTGACGGAAGTTTTTGTGGAGGGGAGGGAGGGGGACAGGACTGGAGAATTTCAGAAAAAAAAACACCGGAAAAGTGGTAGAAAGTTGTGAGAATATAGGGAGATGGTAGGTTTTCTGAGAGAAGCTCGCACGCGAGCGGAAAACCGCGTGGGTCTAATTTTGCAGAATTTTCCTCAAAGGCAGGACCTCAGCTGTGTAGGTGGGCAATTTGATCTCTGGCGTTCGTGTGACATCCGACGGAATATATACACTGACAACTGTTGCTCAATGATCGCTACCTCATCGCTAACCTATCCGACCAACGCGCGCGCTGGACCTTTCACTCATCCGTATTCCTGACCTTTGAACCTGTGCGGAGATCGGGAAACGGGATTTCATCTTAAACTGCAACAATGGGAGGCTCAACCATGGAGTGACTTTTGTTCAAAACTGGTATCACTATAGCGAGAAATCCTTTTTTTACCTAAAGAAGTTGGCTTACCACCCAGGATTCCTCTCCCTAGGCTTAGGCGCAATAATTGTCGTGTCCTCTGCATAACACCAGTTCTGCGAAGTGGGCCTCCGAATGTACCAATGTCTCTTCCTTCCTCTACTCCCCCCCCCCATTGCTTTTAAATGTTGTACATTCCTCCGGAGCGTATGCATAGGAAATCAAAGCGTATGTTAGTGCCTCGAAAATCAAGAGCTGAATAAAGATGGTTCGGACTGATTATTTCCCCAATTTCATCTCACTAATTTTGAGCAACCTAGTTGAAACTCTTGTTCTGTTGAAGAATGACCTCTTTACGGCGGCCTGGGTAATCAGCCGACCCTAATTTCTTTTGACTTTGCATAATATCATCATTGATGAACTTTGACCAATTCACCAGTTCAGACAAGAGATTGATAGGCTTGCAAAAGTTGCTGATGTGAGGCTACGTATCACAATTTCGATACGCAACCATCGATTAACAGGCGATATCAAAAAGATTCGCCGTCTTAGTTGCTAAGAACTTGTCATTTATCAGTTTGCTGGTGTCATCATCAGCGGTGAATTCCTCGCTCAACTCGGTCATACCTTGACATAGTTAGTGCTACAGTTGCGCTTCGCTCATCTAAGGATTTTAGTGCGTTGCACAGATAGAGGCGCCGTTTCGCGTTGACGTGGTCGTGGGGTTGATTCCTGGACCCGAGCGACCCATCCTTTTCTGTCAGTGAGGCAGCGTTCAGACTTCGCGACGGCAGCGCTTCGGTCGTGCGTCCGGCGCGATCGCGAGAGCAAGCGCATCGATTGCATGAACGCGCGACCAAAACGCTGCCGTCGCGAAGTGTGAACGCTGCCTAATCAGCAGGTGGAGCTTGGCTTCGCTGGGCGATAATCTTACCCAGTGACTACACGTGAAAGCTGTTCTGCCTTCAGTGCAACGCATTCATGTGCCTCTAGCATTGTGAAGGAATGCTGAGTTATGGGCAAAAAACTTGGTTGCGCTAGGAATCAACCCTGTATCCTACACTTAGCGGGCTAATTTGTTGAACATTACCCTGACAGGGATTGATCCAGCCCTTTCACGTGAATAAAAATCGAGTGTTTGGGCAACATTATCGAATTATTTTGGAGAGGGGTATCTCTTCAAAAATGCTATTTTTCAGAGAGGACCTTACGAGTACGGCTTATCAATTACTCCGCCTGCGCCTGATAACCAAACTATCTATTTCAATGCAAGGAATGGTGAAGATCGGTGAGTGTTCTCATTCAGCCGTTACTTTACAGGATTGATTGTATTGTTCGAACCGCTATCACTCCCACGAAACTGAGATCAGGTCGTGTCATCGTGGGGGAATTTCAGCGGGGGTCGTATTTGGTGCGTGAGGGGAGAGGGTATGAGGCGCGAGAAGTTTTTCGATTGTTGATTTTCCCGTATCACGCGCCCCATCCGTAACGTTGGTAGACGGCCATTGGAGGGGGGGGGGGAAGTGCCGTATTTGCTAGTCATTTTGAGAGGGGGAGGTCGTATCTGGCCCTAGGAACTTTTATCTGTGTTGTGCAAGGCAATTTTTTCGTTTTTTTTTCAAGTTCGTGATTTCTTCCTTTTCACCTTTGCTAGTACTACTATTTTCGACAGACAAAAGTAGTAGTTGTTTGGTGGAACCCCTCACGACGGTAGTTTTCGGGGCAGCGCTGGGAAAACTTTTGGGGAAGTTAGAAACCGGGAGAAACGGTAGGAAAAAGAAGAGTCGGTGAGATGGTAGATAGGGAAGGGGGTCGTTTTAGAGGTGGGATGTTGGCGGGGTCGTGTTTCCTAGGAAAGTTTCCTTTGTGGCAGGAAATGGTCTAATTCAGATTTGTCGCGATTTCCTCTCTGTCACAGCGTTTCCGGCGTCTTGGATAGAATTTCAGTACGCTGTCATGCGTTGGGCTGCGTTCACACTTTGCGTCAGCATACAAATGCCAGCGTTCAGCGTTTCCGGGAGAAACATCAGCTTGAGCAAAAGTGCTTGCGAAAACGCTGCTGTACGCTGACATGCGCTGGCGTTTACTAGATCGATATGTATACTGTCCTAGTCTCCAGCGATGGCGTACGCTCTATGCGCTACCATACGCTGGCCTAGAGTGACGCAAAGTATGAACGCAGCCTTGCATTCTCATTCATCGTGAGATTTTCGCCTTTTCAGATGTCGTTTTGTGGCCGACGTACTAGAGTCGATTCGTGAATCATGCCAAATGGAGGAGGTTCGGCTAGAGTTGGAGATGGAGAAGCACACACTTCGTACTGACAGTCAACGAGACAGCGGTTTACCAGAGATCGATGGAACGGATTGCCTGCTGTCCCGGCCGGTAAATGCCATCCTGAACAGCGCCAACCTTGTGCCGACATTTCGTCGCCTCTCGTTCAATAGCCTTGATTCCGGAGTAGTCGAGGAAACTTGTGAGAGCAACGCGTGAAGCTTCTCTCACCAGTAATGAGTAGATTTGAAGCTGTGATCTCGTGAGCGGTTTTACACCTGAAGGAAACCTTCGTGCTTTCGGTTCGGTCATGTGAAGCCATGTGCCGTCTCTGGTACTACATAGTGATTCTACGTGTGATTGCTCATTTCGTCTGTTTATAAGTCGTTTGTTCATCGGTGCTGTGTTGCTGATCTTCATGCTCAACTATTGACTGGGACTGACACTTCGCGTCCATATAGCGTCTTATTCGTTCTGTTCTAAACGCGAACTGACCAAATGATTTGCCTCATTGAATTGTGTCTTGAGCCTTTTTTAGTTGTCGATCGTCACCCCTCACCTTTTACATCTTTACACCCCCCACCGAGTTTATTTTTCATTTCGTTCACATTTTGCCTGATGAGTTTCGCACGTTTCACTTGCATCTAGCTCATTACGAGGTATACTCGGAGATTATTCACAGTCATTCACTTGATCATTACGTCGTCTCCAGATTCCATAAGAAACTGATCTATATTCACTTTATACTCTGAATTTAATTGTATTAATATTTATGTGTTGTGCAGTATTGTACTACTTAGCGTCATTAACGTGCGAGAGGGTCCGTCCATAGTTGGATCTTCGAATGTCAATGTGCCAGTAATGTATTTAACTCATACGAAACTTGCCATTCTTATCATCAAACTTTAGAAAGCTCTTGCTGACCGTGTACATTTCTAAGTCATATTCACTGCTCGATGTCTGCAGTTTTAAATCGTGTGAATATAAATACCTTATAGATATTTGGACTTTTGTTGCCTTCGATGACTTTGGGATGTCCTATTCATTTCTGAGGTTTTTGATGACTTCCAAAGAATTTCCTGAAATGGACATATGAACTTAAATCCAGATGGCACGATAAATCGACTAGGCGTATGAGATGAATACGTGTAGTTCTAATAAATACATCCTCTGAGTAAGCCCTACATAACGTCTTTTGTAGGGAGAGCGGTCACCAAGGACGCGTTCATACTTTGCGGCAGCGTCCAATGTGAAGAGTATGGGGAAGTAGGAAGGAGCAGATAGCTGGATTAGGAGTCGTAAAATTATGCCGTGTATAACCGTACCCAGTTGCTAAAGCACAGAATTGGGCAATGTACAAAAGTGAGTAGTAGTATTGTGCCGTTGCACACGGCGCAATTTCATGACGCCTAATCGAGCTGCCTACTCCCCATACTCCCCATTCCTGAATGCTGGTGGTCGCTGGCGTTCGTAGATCGATATCCATACTTTCCTAGTCTCTGGCGCTGACGAACGCTCACAATGCTGATGATCGTTGGATACGCTGCGCAAAGTATGCACGCAGCCTAAGCGTCTCAGCAAAGCTTAAAGACAGCCCCTGCGCTAAAGTAGTACATGGTCGTCCTTCCTTGTGCAAGTAGTACAGCCCCCAAGCTAGAGACTATCCCACTCTCGCGACTCCACAGCGAGCGAGCTACAGCCGCTGAAAGTTCTAGTTCTAACGCCCGCTCAGTTGGACCGCCCACTTGCTAGATGCCCTCCGACGGAGGGCAGCTCAGTTGTTCTTTGGGCGGCGGGCATTAATCGGAATTGCATGTCCTTTTCGCTGACAGCGCTCATGCCCATGAATGATTCTGCTCTTTATTACATTTTATTAATCAGGAGCACATACAGTCAACTCCAACACATCTCGCAAGATAAAATAAAACGCGTAAAAATCACGAGCGACCCAATTTTCGTGGTGCAAAAGCTCGACGCACTTCACTACACTAAAATATGCACGCTACCGTAACCCTAAATTCGGACGCCGGCTTTTTAAATGTTTCTTTTCTTTTCAAGAGTTTTTCCTCTATGTTTGTTGTTGTTTTTTGTTTTCTTTTCTTCGCATTCGATGATATCCACTACTGGGAGATGTGATAAAGTGATTTGTGAGCCAGGGCTTGCACAGAGACCGCAAGGAGGTGTGACTGTCAGGGCGCGATTTTGTTTATGGTGTTCTTGAGGACTCTTCTTGCTTTTTTTTCTTTTCTGGGGAATTACTTATCAGCTACTGTTTCATAATTGAACAGCAACTATCCATGACACTTTTATCGCGGGAGCTGTCTTTAACATGCCGATTCATAATCCTATCAGCACCAACACGCCCACAAATGGCCGAGGCTGAGTGGTGCTTTTTCTACGTATTTTCATGTTCAACCTAAAGTCGATTTTTACCCTTGATCAGCGATGATCTGTGTCAGGCGTAAGCTCGTCCACTTCTTGACTGAAGCCCTTAATAAGGGCCACTTCGAGGCATTTGTAGGCCTTCTCGTCTCGCTCTGCGTCACTGACGCAGTAAACAGTGCCTCCACTTCCATTTTCTGCTGAAAACAAACTATCGTGTCCACTGTTCAGATGAACAGCAACCCAGACGCTGGGAGTTTTTTCGTAACAAGTTTAGGGAATGTGCTCGTGCACGCCTTTGAAGTTTTCCAGTGCTAGTTGAAGGCACGGCTCAGGGATCACCTATAAGTACTTAAAGACACATAGTACGCTCATACACATTGAGGGTGTATGAGACTATCAGCCCCCCAGATGTCGATGTGTCGTGGTCCCCCCGCCCAAACATGCCCAGGAATGGAGATACAGGGCCGTGAAACACGCTAATTCTTCCATGCTCCGCCCACTGCCTTTTTACGGCGCAGATTCCCGCCGTTCATAACATCCGTTGCAAGCGCGCCTGTCGCGTGCGGCTCCTTGGCACTTTGCCAAGTCCTTTAATTGCGCTCTCAAATACAAGAAAACGCAATTTCCTGATGCGGATAACATTGGAGGTGCTACAAAATAAGAGCAGAAGATGATGACGAGGGTCAGAACCTAAAAGCAACTGTGCCACTTCTGCAACATCCCTCGGAGGCCACGTATTTCCACGAAACATGAAAATAAAAACGGCATACTCGTTAGTTTAATACAAGCAAACGCAATTTCCTGATGCGAATAAAATTTAAGGTGTTGCTCATGCTTCAAAATCCATGTACAAGGAGATGAAGATGACACAGGCTAGAAATGAAGCACAACGATGTAAATGTAAACAAAACAAAAATGAAAAAATCAAGGAAAGGCAAATTAGATAAACTGGCCTGTAAATTTCTACGATCCGGCGCCAAAGCCATAGAAATACTTAGAACAAACGAGTGGGACGCTTGGGCTGTTTTTATTTTCATGTTTTGTGGGAATGCGCGGCCCTTGATGGATACTGCAGATGCAGCCGAGTTGCTCTTGAGTTCTGCCCCTTGTCATCATCTTCTGTTCTTATTTTGTAGCACCTCCAATGTTATCCGCATCAGGAAATTGCGTTTTACTTGTATTTGAGAGCGCAATTAAAGGACTTGGCAAAGTGCCAAGGAGCCGCACGCGACAGGCGCGCTTGCAACGGATGTTATGAACGGCGGGAATCTGCGCCGTAAAAAGGCAGTGGGCGGAGCATGGAAGAATTAGCGTGTTTCACGGCCCTGTATCTCCATTCCTGGGCATGTTTGGGCGGGGGGACCACGACACATCGACATCTGGGGGGCTGATAGTCTCATACACCCTCAATGTGTATGAGCGTACTATGTGTCTTTAAACTTTGAAGGATAGAGAAAACCGCAACAAACAACCCGGTACAAGTTTTTCGACAGTAACTTGTAGGGTAGCGGCGGTAAGGCAACAAGATTGTACAAGTGACTCCGCGAAAAAGTCAGTGACCCCGCCCAAGTTGATATATATCTTATCGATTGTCTAACTGATACGCGTGCTCTCTCGCCTTTCTTGTCCGGCTCGAGAACTATATCCGGTTTTTGTCGCTCGACACAGGAAAGCCTGCTATCGAGCATTTTTGACTGTTTCCTATGGCTTTTTTTTATTCACGAGCAAGGTGTCTGGCACGTGCTTTTTTGTTTCTAACCCGGGTATCAACGAACTTCTCGCTGGCTCATAGCGAATTCTGCCTTTAATGAACCTATAGAATGGTATGACCGTCTCAATAATGGCAAGGGTATGTCCATTTTTTGGCTGTTTGCGACTTTGATGTGTAGGAAGCTTTTGATGGGTGTTGGGAAACGTTGGGAAACAAGTTAGAGACTATCGGGTTTTTATCGTGGAATGGAATCTCGCGACACTAACAGCGACTTCGTGATCGACTGGCGTTGTACTGAGCGTTGCCGATGAGGGGGTTTTTTGGTGATTCGAATTAGAACTGAAAATGTGTTCACCATCGCGTTCGGTCCGCATCCGTTTCCAGCCTACCGCAATCTAATTCGAGCGAGTTGCACGTACGATTCCCATCAAAAGTGGATGCATTTCAGACTAGACCTTAATATTACTGACTAGCGCTATTGTCAGCGTGTGATAGCAGTGGAGGTCTGGTGAGAATCGACTGGAGGTGTGCAAGGCTCGGTATTAAGGGAACCTACAGCATCACTGGAGGCATTTTTTTTGGGGAGGGTCGTACCTGGTAGCTGTGGACAGGGTCTTATTTGCTTTCAAGGAAAAATCCTTTCCGGTTTTCCACTTTTCTCAGTTTCCCCTGTTCATAACCGTCCCCCGTCGTAGATAGTTGTTATCGGTGGCTGGCTCCCCCTCACCCAGCTCAATTTTTTTTCTTGTGACAAAAGTCGTACTGGCACCGCCATTCCACACATCACACCTATACTCAGTTGGTAGGTTTGATCTGAGCAAATGCTGTGCTGCTGTCTGAAGAGCTCCAGACTCTTACCCAGGGAGAAATATGCAAGCAAGGTAGTTACTTGACGTTAGCCATTAGGAGTATCCTTCGAGAACAGAAATTTCGAGAACCGTACAATATCAGACGGCGTCGAATGGGGTCAGAATATAACGTTGAGTACTGTTCACCCTTACCGCCCTGATCCTCCAAAACCTCGCCAGTTTTTTTTTCTCTCGATAACGGCTTGACACCAAGGGTAGTTTGATACCCCGAATATAGCGCCCGCTTCGAACGCTTGTGACACGAAACCATCAGGCGCCCGCATCACAAGCTGCGGCAACACATGCCTGTTTTGACCTCTTCGTGTCTAGCGCGGATTCCAGG
>MU913914.1:10986-21269 GCA_036418165.1 Cooperia oncophora | reverse complement strand
TTGTAACTTTTGTTTAGTTATTGAAAGGATAAAGTCTCAGGCGTGGATCAAACAAAGTTTTTGAACTTCGGCACGCATTCTATTCTCATCAAGATTCATAGTGGCTCATTCAGTGGTCCAGAAAATGACTTCCAGAGCCCAGCCGGTATACAAACAGTGCTCTTATCCTACCAGACAAATTTGGTGGTAAATACCATCCCTGGAGAGTAGAAAGCTTGACTTCTGGGCGGGAGACGATTAGGGAATTGGAAGTTCGGGACAGTTCAACAACGAGAGGGTCATTTTGCACTTTTGCTACTTCCCATCGACCTTCGAATCATCTAGAGAGCTATTCGGTGCTCAAAAGAGTTGGCAGCTTCTATCATGGTTGCTAGACGAGCTTGCTCCTCACAAGATTTCACTGGAGTGAGACATGTAAACTGGAAGTAGTGCACAGCGAAAGTACTCCCCCACCTTCCTCCCCTCGCCGCTGAACTGCGCCGGAAATTCTACCGGCCAGAGCAAGAGTTGATGCAGAGTGCCCACATATTACTGCTTCGCCCTCTTCTAGAGCCTCTGTAAACTCGATATTCGCATCGGCGCTCTAAACGCTGCAATACCCCTTTACGAGTTTACACTTTACGTGTGGTGTCGGCACATCTGGTCACAAAAGATCAAGCTTAGTAAAGCAATTTACAACGTCAACAATTTGAGCGCCAAGCTTCAGCTAGTACCGATTCCCATGATAGGCGGAGCCACAGCAAGACTGGCTAAAACGAATAGGAATGAAAGTCCAATGCCCATCCAAAAATCCGCTAGTAAATATGTTCATTGCGGAATTCAAATCACTCTTGGTACATTGAGACCGCATTGCAATAGCCCAAAAACAAATGGATTCATTCTTTGCAAGCTTTCCTGTAACTCTTCATTATGCGTCAAGACAATCGCGATTCGCTGCGCTCGTGGGCATCGCGTGCGGCGTCGCGCCCGCAACTAACGATGTTTATGGGTCAAAGATGGGGACAATATACCCTCCATAGCCATGAATAGCCATAGATCTGCGATAGCGTAGTCGCATAAAATCCCGTGTTTCAGTCGACAGGCTGGTGCAAACTGACAAAAGCCGCACCCGTCACGGCGCGCGGCGAATTGCGGTTGTCTTGACCGTCTCCATAACAATTTACTTTGTCAATGAACGTCAGTGTCACTATGTAGTGAAGATGAGCAGCAATTTCAATGGACGTTGGGACCTATAATCTCATTCTTGACTTGAATATAAAGAAATAAAACGACTAAGCAGTCGGCACTGATTAGCCGCTTTTGGAATACGCCACATACTCTGTCTCCATATAGAAACGTGGTGATTCATGGAAGGAACATTGACAGCACAATGACATGCAGGGATCAGCACGACGCGAAACTAAGTGTTTTTATTCCACCGAACGAATAGGCTATCTCCAGAGGAGTGGACAATTTTACTGCTATGAGTACGAGTCGACCAGGGGTTTGAACCTTGCTTAATAGTGTGATAATTGGGGGCCATTGAAGCACCCTCACCCTCTTAACAAAACAAACTCAATCTGGAACAACCGCTAAAAAATCCAGAAATGCCTAGAAAAGCCTTGAAATGAAGGAAGAAATAGTAGTAAGAATAATAGGCGCAGATCGACTTGTTGAGGAGGGAGCACCAAACTGTATTTGGCGATATCCGTACAAGCCACCTTTGAAGACCTTTGAATTCATCTAACTGAGGTGGTTCACTTGTATCATTTCGCAAGATCGCAAAAGTTTACAGCTATCAATCTGCTAACTAGTATGTATAAGCAAGAGGAACTAGAGAAATGGGCTAAATGCCCCTCCAATGCCGAACTACTACAACCGAGCTTATGCTCAAAAATGGCCTTTGAGATAAGGGTCTAGTCGCAGAACTCTTCGGTGTGATTCCCCCATCGATGTGATCTGGAAGCTACGATCAAACAGAACAGAGACATTGGAGAACGCCTTATGGAAAGTCTATTGGAATCCCCCGAAGGATTACTGCCACCCACCTGGAGTAGTAATTCACATAAATGCAAAAAAGATGGAATTCAAATGGATCGTACATGACGGGTCAGTAAAGATCTACTACATGATCACTTCATTTTTTTCTCATCAAACAAAAGTATATCAAGGAGAAAAGTGTAATTCATTAGGTGTTCAGGCGGTGTGTGCCTCAACTGGCTGCCGCCACGCTTTACACCATCTCGAAACAGAGAGGATAATCGCAGGGAGGGCACACTGCGTTGAAGCTACATCTAATAACAAGCCAGAAGTACACCTGGCACAGATGTTACTTATGACAATGTGAAGAAAAAGACGAAAGTTAGGAACAGAAGTCATAAAATAGAACAAATGGAAGCTCAACTGCTAAAAAAAGCTCATGAAGTGGTTTGTAGTTCTACTTTTGAGAAATTCAACCAGAAGTCAAACATTCACGCCTACCCAGAAAGACGAAATAGTTAAGCCGTGATAGATCGAATGGATACCTCAGTGTCAGCTTCGCGTAATCATCTTTGTTCGACTCAATTCCGGTATCGCATATACAGAGCAAACAAAATCGCCGTTGTGCAGCGCTTTCAGACGAAGATCGGATATCGCCTAAAGTCAATAATTTCAATGATAATAAAGGCAGCTGCCAAGTCACCGATTATATGCATGCACCACTCGCTAAAGCGGCGCACCGAGAGTGCGTTCATACTCTGCAGCAGCGTTTTGAGCGTCTATTAACATTCTGAGCATTTTCAGTCTGCGTTCATACCTTGCGGCAGCGTTTACCAACGATCACGTGTTTCGACTGCTCGTCACGGCCACGGACTAGGAAAGTGTAGATATCGATCCAACAATTGGCAGCGTCCACCAGCGTCCACTAGCGTCCTCAGCGTCTAGCAGAGAGTATGGGGAAGTAGGAGGGTAGCAGACTTTTGGTAGAATATGAGGAAATAGGGGGGGAGCATACAGCTTGATGAGGCGGCGTGGAATTGCGGAGTGTGCAACCGCACTGTACAACTGCTCAAGTACAGAATTGTGCTAGTTATTGTACGGTATTTTGTAGCAGTACGGTGCAACTGGACACGCCGCAGTTTTTCGACGCCTAAGAAAGATGACTGGTCGCTAACAGCAGCCTGCTAACCTTCTATTTCCCTATACTCTGCACTCCTGGACGCTGTTAGACGCTGGTGGACGCCGCTAGATGCTGCCTCAAAGTAAGAACGCAGGTTTAGCATTTGCAGCGTTTCAAGTGACAGGCAAAAACAGGTACCGATCCACCGTTTCAAGCGTCCCTCAGAGTTTCGAGCGTTCTGAGCGTCTTCTAGCGTTTCGAAAGAACCAAGAAAGTGTAGGTATCGATTATCGATGAAAATGCTGGCGGGCGCACAAAACGCTCCATACGCTGACAGACGCTCAAAACACTGCCGCAAAGTATGAAAGCACTCAAAAGAACTAAGGATATGCAATTATGCTGCAATGCCCACTACGATGTAACTGAGCTGAAGCATCGCTGACGTAAGCCCTTCAACATGGCTATCACAGCGAGGTTGCACCTCGCATCCACTGATTTACGGGCCATATCGTCTTGGATGCTCAAGGATATACATGTAACACTATTCTCCTCGAGGACAGCAGTGCCAGCATCGATAGCGGTCAGCTCCCTTAGCACCACTCTACTGCAATTGAGGTGTGGGTTTCAACAGACTGTCGCCCGCACCATCACCGATTATGAGTGCAGGTCCTTAGTCCCACCCAACTGCCGATAATCGAACACCACATGTGCAAAATACCGCCTAGGCTTAAAAGGAGAGGACAGAAATGTAGCCGATTCTACTTTTCACATTAAACCTGCAATTGCATTTACAGAAAAAAAACAAGGCGCCAGCCCTATAGGGGGAAGGAGAATATTTGAAGAGCTCCTTATGCAAAAATAGGATTGCCGTATTGGATATGAATACTTCCGCCTAGGCATAGGGAAGTTGCAATGGTGCTATTTTTTGGCAAGGAGTCCTTTAGAACCGCTCTGCTTACAAACGTTTTTACTACAGACGCTGCAGCTCGCCAGGAGCAGGGTTTGGCGCGGCGCCAGCTCCACCAATTGCTGAAGCGGACAAGCGACAAAAGTTGGTGGAAAACGGAACGGAGCGGTTTGTCACCCCAAACCCATTCCCCCATGTCCAGCGTCTGCAGCAAAAACGAATGTAGCTGACTTTTCTCAGAAACGAATTCCCACTACAAATATTGACCTTAACTTACTAACGTCTCAACAATTCCAATTATTCGATGCCCTGACCACGAATAAGTTACCAATTCTAGCGCTGGCGTCACAGGGATAGACATTGCACGCTAACCAGTTGCAGTTTAAAGCCACACTCCACTAATCATTGCCACAAGTCACTAGGCATTACTAAACAAGTGTCAGTTATTTGTAAGCCAGTGAGCCTAAGGTGGCGCTAATTAATATCAGCAAAAAAATCAATATCATAATCGTAACAAGCAGCGTACTTCTGAAAACGATGTCTACTGGCGCAAGACTTATATTCTGGTTTTGTGATCGTGCGAAAAATTCTATTATACACAGACTCCAACCTCAAATATTACGCGATGTCCTGGAGAGAATGCGCATAAATAGACCAAAGCGCGTCAACTTCACCACCACACCACAATGAAAATCTGCATTCGAAATAGCGTTACGCATCAAAGAGACCCACAAATACGCAGCATTACTATCCGTTGATAGAACAAACTGAACGGATGCTTGGTAGAACAAAATGAATGTAAACTGAGAAAAGAAACAAACCTTGCCATGGTTTCGAAGCAAACCAACGATGACCGGCTGTTGCCATATCTGTCTCCATTCCGGATATAGCCTTGCTTGAATATGGAAGACTATTACTACCGATTGTGGAAATACTGCAATAGACGAAATTGGGTCATCCATGAAAAAAAAACCAAGACGGTTAAGACAATCGTAATTCGCCCCACCGTCACATGCGGTGGTTCTGCAAGCGAGAAAGCTAACATCCCGAGCTCACCGATCTCTCCTGTTCAGTGACTCTCTCTGAGAGAAGAGGCTGACCTTGAAAAAGGGTTTTTGAGGCTGCAAAGTGTCTGAAGGCCGCATGCGTCAGGCGACATCGCTGTCCACGCCACTGGGCCGAGCGAGTTACCATTGTTTTCTACGAAAAACAGCGCCAACATATGTGTTTGGAGATGCTGCGCGGCGGTGCGATTGAAGCTGTACTTCTGTGCCTGTCTTTGATATGGCCCGGCCTAGCCCCGCGGTGTGGGCGGGTATGGAACGTAAGGGAGACGGGCAATGGAATCGTAATTTGCTGCTTCGCCGCGCGCGGCGTCGGGCGCGAGAGTTTCTCAACTGTCGATTAACGCCGATTGGAGCACCGGACTTCATCTTGACCCCGTTATCGTGGACATTCATGACTAATTTAAGTTCTGAATTGCTTGTTATCGCCATCCTCTGGAACCGTCGTTATTTGCGAGCGCGACGTCGCATGTGACGCCCACCAACGCGACGAATTACGATTCTCTTGTCATGTATCCGGAGCGTCACTTCCCCTTCGTGGCACAGCAGTATGGATTGGGCTGGAAGAAAGATTCGACGCGCAGCGTAGCCGCCAAATGTAAGGGTTGGGCCCGAGGGCGCGTTTTGAGCTTAGCTCAGAGGTCAGGGCGACTCGGAAAGCATACAATCCGACTTCTTGAGCCTGCCGGCGTTTTGAGCGCCGTTTCAGTGATAATCAATACGTACACTTGCCCCAATCGCGAAGGCTTAACGCGCTAGATACCTGTTTTTCTAGTCGCTCAGTACCCTCACTACACTAAAAACGCTAACACTGACAGACGCTCGAAAAGCCGCCGCAAGGTACGAACACACTTTTAGAGGTAAGAAAAGAGCACAACAAATGGCCGACACCAATTTTTTTGCCAAGTTCGCCGCTTCGCGCATTCTTCACATTCGCTAAGAATGAACACGTTCCGGAGCTATTCAGTTATTCAGTTATTGGTATACATGGAAACAGGGCAGTCCAGAAAGAAATTCTATCACGAAATCGAGTGCTGTTAGGCAGAACACGTCCTACACCTTATCCAGTGCTTCCATTCACCTCATTTTGCGGAAAATGAAAACGATACTTTTCGCGAATGACATCAGTTATACCCACTGACAAGCTGTTTACAAGCATTTATTTTCAATGTAACACAAGGGGAAGCACCAAAACCCTAGTTATACTAATTAAAAATTTTCTTAGCAAAGTGTAAGAGTATCACAATAGACTCGTAAGTGTAATTCAAACTCCACAAACAGCAAACAAGAAATTTCATGAAACAAATTAGTAACCCTAAAAATGAGCACAGTAAAGCTATGAAATTGCACATAATGCCACGAGTAAAACTAACACTGAAATCTGCTATGACTAGACACTGGATCTGTTAGATCACTTATTATTCAATACCCAGCAAGTACGATCTGAAAAAAGTTAAGCTTGTTCGACTCAACGAAGTCAGGCTACCGCTTACATGAGACCGATGTTTCATATTATGCGAGAGGAAACGCAAAAGCGAGTGCTAAAAATCTAAACGTTTTCCACATACAATTATGAAAGACAATAATAACAATGTTCGTTTTGCAAAAACACTACATCACTAAATTCCTGAACTTGGCTAATTTATGGAGAGTCATTTGTTCTTTTTATCGTTCTTTTTCCACTTCTTGTCATCGAGGAGATCATCGTCCAGTTTCTTCTTTCCTGAATTCGCCTCTTCCCTGGTCGCATCAACAGCTCTAAACGAGCACAATTTATGTGGTTACCGGAACAGAAAGATTAGTCTGGTTCGCTGCGGATGATGCGGCATGTCCGCACGGCTGCTTCTGGCACAGCGCCAGAATGTTTTTCTTTTCTCCTTTAGACAAGTGACAACACTCTATCCTGTCCTTCCTATCTTCTGCAGTTGTTATCGCTTGCCTACCCAAACAACTGCTGAAAAATGGACTTGACGGCGTGCCAACGCAGCCACGCGGACACGCCCCGTCATTGCAGCTAACCAGACTCTATTCAAGCACCGCCAAAAATCACCAATATGCAACTCAAAGCAACAAATCGTACGATCGTGAGAGCGAGCGCTAATTTGCAATCGTTAGTATACAGAAATCTAGTAGGTGCTATGGCGCTCGACTGCTAGCGAAGGCGTAAATGGGTCTGAGGGTAGTAATATCCATACAGTCTCCATGCTCGACCCATGTTGCCGCACGGCTAGCCACACGCCTCACCAAAGCCAAGCAAGCAGCCTACTTGTCTGCGCCCCCCTCACTTCTCGTTGTTCTCTACCACTGATTGCGTATTTCGCTGCAGGATCCTTACTCACGCAAGTGCTGCAAATTAGGGATAGTGCGAACGGAGTATATGGACGGCATCGCGTATCACTGCCCTCCACCCCGTACGGGCACACTTGAGCGGAGAAAGTGATACGGTACTGCTGCTGCGCACCCACTGCCCCGCATGGCAAGGACCGTCCCCGCAGGGGAGCGTACAGCCCTCTAAGCCACCTCTCAGAAGGCGAAGAAGACCGCAGAGATATAGAAGGGAGAGAAAAGGATATAAATCTGCGAAGTGCTTCAATAATATACCGCTTATTCTGCAACGTGGACGTAGACTCTTAGGCCGCGTTCATACCGTGCGACGTCGTCGTCAACGTCGACGAAAGCTGCGTAAGTTGCGTAAGCTGCGACTGGTTCGTGAATAATACATACGTATCGATCCAACGAAAGCTGCGTAAGTTGCGTAAGCTGCGTAAGTTGCGTAAGTTGCGTAAGCTGCGTAACCGACGACAGCTAACCGATCGATACGTATCTATTCTTCTCGAAGTTGTCGTCGGTTACGCAACTTACGCAGCTTACGCACGCAGCTTACGCAACTTACGCAACTTACGCAGCTTTCTTTGGATCGATACGTATGTGTTCTTCACAAACTAGTCGCAACTTACGCAGCTTACGCAACTTACGCTTACGCAACTTACGCAGCTTTCGTCGGATCGATACGTATGTATTCTTCACGAACTAGTCGCAGCTTACGCAACTTACGCAAAAGACGTCGCACGGTATGAACGCGGCCTTAAGGACAAGAAAGCCGTCAGTAGCACGCCTCCGCATGAAATTGAGAGAATTTACATCAAAAATGAAAGAAAATATCACCACATACTTGTAGAGCGCATCATAAATTCCGCCCATGAAAACAGCACAGAAAAGATTTTCGATTGGAGCAAATGGATCGGTGACTCCAAGGAGGAGAGCAGAGAGTTTGAAATAGATGAAAAATGCAACAACACACTAAAAACAAAATATTAAATTGGTAAATCGCACCAAATCGAAAGAGGGAACTTACCAAGTAAACGAGATCATGAGGAGCCGTTACATACATACTATTTCTTTCTAGCGTAAACACCAACGAAGCTACCACACATGCCTTTGTTGTGAACGATGGGCGCAACATTTCATGTTGTGAGGGAACCCATGTACCTCTTACAAGCTAAATTGTGTGTACCTCTTACAAGCTAAATTGTGCAGCGTTTAGAGTTGCCAGAAGGATGAGAAAGCAATAATAAACAATATCAAGAATCAAATGACCAGAACAGTGCATCTGTGATTTGATTACAAGGCATCCATCAGTGTTCATTGTAGTCTAGCTCGCTGCGGAAGAAAGGGCATGTCAGGCGGGATAAGTTTGGCGCGGTGCCAAACCCGTTCTCCAACACTTGCGGAAGCGAGCAAGTGACAAGATTGTATCATATCGTTCGTGTCACTCGTTTTCTACGAAATGCTGTTGCATACCAGCTTGAACAGCTGGCACAGAACGTGTTTGGCGCCGCGGCACACTCATACTGCCCGACACGCACCGTCACCAGCAGCGAACTAGAGTATAGATAGGTGAGTCAAGAGACGTTTTTTCGAAGCGTCGTTTGGCCTAGCTTTCCAGAGGAAAGGAAGGTAGATGAAAGAAAAATGAGAGGAAGGGGAAGGGAAGAGAGGGTAGGAGGACTAGAGGAGGATGTTGGATGTTTCAATTGACGGATACCCTGAGAGCTTGTGGTCCTTAACCCCAGGTTCTAACTTGCACTTCATTTCTCTGGCCTAATTCAATTGAAAAGCAAACATAACAGCAGAAACTTCAGTGCTTACTGCTGATATTTTGTGGAAGCAGATCTCAGGAATTGTCGATTATCGGGAGGAAAATAGCAATACAACACACCTGTTCGACAATCTGCACAATTCCTGATCCGCAGCCTTTCGAAACCCCTACTAACACCTGAACCATATAGGATTCTGAATATAACTTCGTTGCATAAGCGACACCATGAGATATCTGAAAACATATTCATTCTACCAAAAATTGTAGTTCATGATCATCAAATCCAACAACGCTAGCTGGGTTCACACGCTGGGAAATTAGAAAACAGGAAAATTTGAGAATTTGCGAAAATAAGCACACTTTGAACAGGAAGAGGCGCCGAACGTCTTGGTGGGCGCACCGAAGGTACTCAGCTAGCTTAAACAGGTCAGCATGCGAAGACCTGCAACCTGCCGAAAACAAGTGGCTTACTCAGCAATTTCGCGGCGTGCAGGAATTTACAAGTTTGACCAAAAAGGGAATCTAGTTGACAAGTACTAACAAAAGGAACTAGCTGAAGTACAAAATGCCCCCTCCAAGCCGATCAACGCTCAGGAGAATCAAAAAGAAGACTAGAAACGTAACGATTGAAGTTTTTGTCTTCACCACAGAGTCACAAGGCATGAACGCGATACCTGTAATGGTGGACTCAAAACAAAATCAAAGCTGATGGAATCCAAGAAATCCCAGCAGAAATAGAAAGGAAAAAAGGCAGAAATGTTGCCGAAGGTGATGTCTTGGTTCTACTGCTTCGTTAGCAAAACTTTCAGAAGGCAAAACGAAAATGGAAACAAGCTAAAAATTACCTTATGAGCTCGCTGTACTTCTTTGGCAATGCATACTAAAACTTTCACTAGCTTGAAGCCGATTATCTTATGAACTAAATCGAAGGGTGAGTAAAAGACCGAATACCATACGATGGAAGCCTGAAAGGTGTGTGTAAAGATCACCCTCTTTCCCAAGATCGATATCCCAAAGACGAAGAGGGCGTAGCTTCAGGCCTCATTTGCACATGGCTCTGGCCGCGTTTCTGAATCACGTCGACTTTGTCGGATGCAACCTGTTTCGGTCCAGCACGACAGAGGACCACAGTTG
>MU913914.1:0-10864 GCA_036418165.1 Cooperia oncophora | reverse complement strand
TGGCAAGATGCCTACGGGAAACTCGTCCGAAATCGATTTACAAGTCACTGAGAACGGAGGCTTTTTCTTCGCAGGATTTTGACCGTTTCACTCCGTTCTTTCGCCATTTCCCCACTATACAGCGCCCTACTAGCATTTTAGGCTAAGTAGGAAACCATCGTGCCAACTGCCTTTTGAACAGTCAAACCCAGCATATCTAGTACAGCGATACTTAACATGTTGAGTCATACTAAAGCACTAACCAGGACGACCAACTGTCCACAATAAATGTATTAGTCATTATAATACGATATGTACGGTCGCTGTCAGAAACACAATTATAGCTGAACGCCTTGCCCGCCCTGTGCAAGCAAAAGTCACTCTAAATGCACGTGCGTGACATTCCTTAGGACTTTCTACTGCTGCGATATTAGGACTTTCTACTGCTGCGATATTAGCCTCATTGCTTCCATAAGCTCATCCCTGATGTTGATTTCCGGGGATAGCCACTTGATAGCGAGTGCCTCGAGCAATTTTCATATGAACTTTTTTTCTCAGAAGCAATACGATCTCCCCTCCACCTCTATGTTTAATCCAGCACACGAAGTACCCTGACAGCAGTTTTGACCGGTAATAATCATCTTTTTGAAAAATTCACTGGTAAATATGGAGCTCGCTCCAAACTGATATCCATCATTTGTGAACCATGATTGTGAGGGATAAGTCAGCCTTATTTAGCTGAAGAGTGAGTCGCTGTTTGCAAGTTACGGCGGACCACAGAGCTCTGTTCGCAGGCTTGAGTCCGTCTCGCTGTCTACTCTTCCAATGCACTTGAACTTTGGATAACTGGATACCCTTAGGCTCCTGTGAGCAAGCCTTCAAGTTTTGATTGTGTAGCGCATTCGTCTGTCCTTTATAAAGTGCTGATTGAAGGGTTAAATATTTCTTCAGTTGATGAACTCTCTGTTAGCGCTGGGTGCTCTCCCTTTCTGCAATTCTTTTTTATTTTTTCCCCAAAGTTCTTGGGAAAATACTGGAGCATGTTTCCAAAATGACTCAGTCGAAACGAAACCATCGAAAACCTCCCAGGAAACTTTGAAAGGTATCTAATAGAGCCTCTCATATTTGCTGAAGCGGTCGACAGTAACTCACCTAAACTAATTCTTTTGAATTTGAGCTGTTTATACTGATTGCTTACTTTATTGAGAACTGATATATTTAAATTAAAATTATTTGCTTATTATCAGAGTTTATTAAATTTTTGGCTATAGATTTCTCTGGCAGGTCTTTTTCATGAATTCCTTCGAATGAAAGCACTGAAGTCTCTCCCGTCGATCACTCCCTTCTTGGTATACGGCGCGTGTTCGTCATCCATTCAGAATCGTAGTGTATTACTGAATGCAATATGGTATATACGAAAACTTGCAGATGCAGCCAATGTGAAAGTCAGTGTTCTTATCCTCCAAATCTGCTTATTTACCATCCCCGGGAGAAGAAGGCTTGATTGGCCCTTGCGGAAGCTGATCCTGGATCAGACTCTCCGACCGAGGGGGTGGTGAGGGTGCTTGTTTACCGCTACACCACCCGCTTTCGTGAATAATTTGATGATAAAATCTCTAGTTTTAAAGGGGTTCCGTGACAAGTACTAGCGTTTACTGCGATATTGTAAGAAAAGATCCCAAGCATTTCACGCAGCTCCTGCAGAGCTCAATGGCCGCTTTTTCAACGGGGGGGGGGGAGCTAAATATACTTTCTTCAGTCGTCAAACCTTCTTGGAGTAGCTCAATCAATGTGAACGTCTCTGCGTATGTGCCAAGAGAATCTGCCCCTGCAAGTCGGCTGGCAACTGTTATGTGCGTAGGTTGTAAGCTCTGGCAGTGTCTCGAGCGCTCTTGATTGATTCATGTTCTCTATCTTCACTTTTTCTCGATTCTCTTCTTTTTGCTGTTCGTCTAACAAGTAGACTTTGGTGAAGGAAGAACCACTCTTTCGAGGATTCTGCTTCTTAAAATTGTATCTATCCAGTAGAAGATTTTATTCATTTTTTCCTACCATTTCACTCACCACTTGGTCTGCTCCTTGTAGAGAAGAAATTAGCGATGGGGCTTATCTCTCATTTTCTCTGAAGTATTTCCTGGAATTTACAAAAATAGCGCTTTTATTTGCGCCTTCAATTTTCACTAGATGGAAAAAAATCTGCGATGGTAAAATAGTGTCAGTTGTTGATTGTTTTTTGAATAAGTAGGAGGTGATAGAATGACTGGCATTGCATTGGGCTCGAATCCATTCATCGCTGCATTGTGAGCTTCATCTGAGCGCCCCACTTATGCAATTTCAACGCATTGACAGCAGGAAGTACGCGTCTCTCTTCTAACTCCATCTTCACCCTTCACACTCCCGTCAGATTCCTATCTAGTTCGAGAAAATGTTTTCAGTTGACGACGTTTTGGAAGGTGACACTAGCTTTCTGTTTTTTTTCCTTTGGAAATGTTGCAATTTCAACGAAAAGTTTTCCATGGGGATACCTACTTATCTCGTCAATGCTTAGCACTATTACTCGACGATGCTTAGCACTATTACCACTTTTCGGCACCGTTCCACTACTACTAATACTACTACTACTACTCCAGAAACTCAGAAAAATTTTTTGCTAAAATTTGTTCGCAGTGATTAGTCATCGCTCTCATCACTAATATGATATTATTTTTGGCGTTGGCGCCATTTGATGCCAATTTGGTGCCACAGTCCATCTCACCAGAACCGATGACAACTTTTATCACGGGGTTATTTGACATCTTGATCACGAATATCACGCTCCTTTCTGGCGCTGGCGCCATCGCTTCTCTACCATAACCTATGAAAAGTTGTATACGGGGATTGTTTGACATCCTTATTACAAACATTCATTCTTGGTGCCGGCGCCAATGTAAGGCGCTCTGACCATCTACTTTCTGCTAAGTAGAGCCTGGGGCAAGGGAAGATGATCAGGATGTCAAATATCGCCGTATACAAAATTTCATCGACTTTTTCGAATGAGGTGATTTCGCCAGATTGGCGTCTGTTGGCGCCAAGTGGCGTCAGCGCTAATAGACATCTATGGGCAGACTTTCAGTGAATAAAATTCCTCTGGGGTGTCGTTAGAAATAGCGGAATAGTGCATAATTTTCATTCTTATGGCGCTCATTTCTTTCATAAAAACGATAATCGTTGTTTCAGGTAAAATGTGGCCGGAGGGGTTACAAATGGATCAGGAAATTTTGCTGGATGCCGGTGCACAACTGCACCGGTTGAAGATGTTTCCATATTTTGATATAGCCCACTATATCCTTGTAAGTGTCAATTATTAATTTTTTTTTTCTAATTTATTTTTATTCTTATTTCTGCTGAAAGGTGAGGTTTACTCAACGTAAATATGGTACGGGAATAATGTCGCGCGAAACGCAGTAACTCAAGCTAGAACGCATAAACAATGCCTTCCTATATCCGATTTATTTTGGGTCGTGGCAGCAGAACTAGCATAAGGTAGTCCGCTTTGGCAACCTGCTGCGCAAGTCACAGCTCCAAGGTCTTAGTGGCTTCTTTTTGAGCTTTAGTTGGGCTCTTTCGTGGAATGCAGGCTTATGCTCAAGAATAAATTATAACAACTCCGCAAAGTTGACATCTCGTGAATTTGTCATCTAACAAAATTTGAACTTGGTGATTCAATGAGCATGGCACCAGATCTGAGTTTTCTGTCCTCTGCAGCTGAAGCTTCATCCCTTTGAATGATTGAACGGGGTTACTGAACGGTGTTTCATCCGTAAGCGCTATGTTTTTGGAATCATTGTGAATCTGCTGGCCAGTGCTTTATTCGACAAAGAATTGAGCTGTTGGCCAATTGACAGATTTCGTACCGCAGTGTCTGCCTACAGAAGGTTGCAAGAACCCCTTTGCGTGATTTGTTTCATGCCTTTGAGCTGACACTGTTATTTAATGCCCTAGGAAGTTAAAGGGAGCATTAAATAACGGTTTCGGCCTAACGTTCCCACTTGATTATCGTTTGGCCATTCCCATCGGCTTTGACAATCGTTCTAGCAAGCAATGAGTCTTTTGGGCAGTTGTACTTCTCTTCTCCTTTGAACAACCTCTTGTCCTTGATAACTACTAGGAAGCGGGTGCGACGTGACAAAAGTGTACGACTTTTCCTCTTCCTGACGAGCTTCTGCTTGTCGTGATCGTCGCGAGGTTTCCAGATCTTACAGAGATACACTTTAGTTGGTTGCGAGCAGTTTACTTCATCGACGTGGGGGATAATTCAGTGCAGCCACCGTTTTTCCCATGCTTCCGGCTGAGAACGCATCTGTTTTCTCTTTACGATTTTCTTCATCTGCGATGTGTAACGGAGACAGTGCAAACGTATAGAAGTTTGTCTTCAAGTGAATCACGCTCCACATTCCGAAACTTGATGGTTTATTAGGTCGTGAAATGATGAGACGGTGTCGAATTCACGAGAGGGGGGGGGGTGGGGAAAGTTCACTGAGATATGCACATGTTCATTGCCATTCTCTGTAAACTGACTTATTAAGGCAAATATGTAAGCAGATTCCAGTGTGAGGCGGATAGGTGCGATCGCGACTCGTCACCTGATGAGATATTGACGAAGCGAGTATCAAGTAAAGAGGACATCAAGACTTATTAGCTAAATGCTGAGTTATAGTACCATATAGGGACTTCACAATAAAATATTTGGATTTTTCACGCCAGCCTGATGTAGGGTGACGAAAAATTGCAGCGTGTAAGATTTGACTCCGTTCTAAACATCGTATTACTACGACCGACTTCCTCGAGATTGAAGTCAGCTGCTTTCCGAAGAAGGGCCTGAAGGGCCTGCTAACAGCTCGACTACAAAATCCCCAATCCGATAAACTCCTATGTTTGTGAATTCGTAGTGGAGCATCTGAGCAGCTGAATCAGGGAAAGTTTGGTGACTTCGCGAATCGAACTGGATTTGGAAATTTGCATAAGGCAGTTGACACGAACACGAGTAGGATACGACTGGCAGGAGCGAAGATTCGCGCCCGCTGGGCCGGCGCGTGCATAGCAGCTTCCCGGGAAGTACCCTTATTAAGCGCCCCTATCAAGATGCCAGCATAGCGCGGAGAGAGGCCGGACGCCACCGCGCCCGCACCGCTCACAAATAAACAGAGCGTGACCTAGCCGTGCTTACACTGTTTCATTTGCCGCAAGCTAAAATATGAATCGAAGGATTGCATATGTGAAGCGGGGCCACCAGGATATATGAGTTCATACGTGGCAGCCATATCTACCGTACGCCAATTATGGCTCAGCTCACCTACGCGGGACCCACTTGGTCCAAAATCGCTTTCTGAGTCATCTAAAATGAAGACTTTTCTTCGCAGGTTTTTGATCGTTTCACTTCGTTTTCTTCGCATGTTCTCCACTGCCGGACTCTAGCCTAGCATTTTAGACGAGTGCCAAATTATCGTGCGCTTTTAAGAGTTAGTAGTTAGTCACCTCCGCCGGATCATCGAATCATTGAAGAAATGGATCACGGCAGATGTCGGCAACTTATAGAATTCTTTGTAATTCTAGAACGTTTCAGTTTATTCTTTTTATAAAAATAGATGCATTTAAATGCTGGTTGGCAGAAAATGAAATTGGAACGCTTGCATGGCTCAGTTATTTTTTTTTCGGTCACACGTATTATAATGTTTCGCCTCGAAAATTAGTCAACAGTTTATTGAAGAAGGCTGAATTTTTGTTTCCTTATGGTCCGAATTTAGATGATCTGTGAGGTGCGCGACGATCTTGCCTCTTCAGCAAGTCTATTCTCTCGCAAACCCCCATTATCATGTTGGTTGTCCTCATGCTGAGCTGCTTGCGGATTCGCTTCCTAGCCAATTTCCTCCTTGGGGAACCTGTTATTGCTCCATTTAAGCGACATGACGACATTCTTCTGGTAAGATATTTTGTTATTTAGTTTTTACACATTCTATCCTTACATCACTTTTTTGTTAGGCGACAATCGTGTGCGGTCACCGTTGTTTGGTTTTCTATGCGCCGTTCGATGGTATTTACAAACTTTCTAAAATTATGCCTGTCTATAGTGTACTGTCAGTAATGAAGGAGGTGAAGCGAGCTTACAAGGGTGGCCGTTGCCCAGTTCGCAATAATCTTCTCAAGTGTTGTCTTTCTTAATACCGAAAATGTGTGGGGCACAGTCCTCACCATGTGACACCCGACGGGGTGTCACGTACTAGTGAACTAAATTTGCTTATCTTGTTTGCGCTAAGTTGCGTTGCGGTTTGTGGTGGTACGATCTGCCCATCGAGCAAAGAGGAGACAATTCAGGTTTTCCTTTCAAAATTTTGGATGCTTCTTTAGTAGAATCCTGTCGGGAGGGTGCACCATCAAACCCACGAGCTATGCAATCCCATAATAAAGTTCAAAATGCGAGTTATTTGTAGTTTTTTATTCACTTTATAGGCCCTATTCATCCTTAATGCCCCACGCTCCTTCTTTTCTGAAACTCAGGACCATATTTGGAAATTTTACTCTCAGAGCGTGGATTATGCACTAAGATTTTGCTTCCGGAAAATAGTTTGAATTCAGTAGTCCCATCACGGTTGAAGTGGGATCTTCGCCCACCTTCGATTCCCAGCCGCCTGACAGGCCAGTGTCTTGGCGGCTGCACACGAAACTAGGTATGTGCTAATGCCCTGCTTCGAGATGGGGGGCGGCGAGCCTCAAGATGACCGCAGCTGGCGAGGATAATTTTGGCCAAACAGTTGTTCTGGAAAAAAAGAGATGATGGTCAAAAATCCTGCTCGAATCCTATGGAAGGAATTTGGAAGGGCAGGTATTTTCGACTATGTATGAGATAGTTCTCCTATAAACCAAATGGAGCGCTTGTGTTGAGGATTTTATGAGGACCGGATTTGGAATGTCTTGGAACTCGAGTAAGATCATCATTTCTCAAGATTCTAGTAGCCACCAGTTGTTTGGCTAATTAACGTTAATGAACGATCAATTTGCTGGTGTTACTCGATGGTTTAGTAGAACATATAGCTAGGAATGCCCGGCAGCTTATTTTGAGCGGAGGCAAGTGGTTCGAGTGTAAACTGTATACTTTTAAAATATGCGGAAACTGATAGTGCCCGCTCCAATCAATGTTATTTATTTTGCGCCCAATGGACGCGCCACAGTCAGTTAACTGATAGCGAACGCGGTAAGAGAAACACAGCGATATTAACTAAGAGAAGAAATGGAACGAAAAAATGTACTAAAAGAACGGAAAAAAAAATTGTACTAAAATAACATAAAATAAAGCGACACAACTTAATGACTGAATAGAGATAACTTAGGAAACAAATGGTCTGACAACACTGAACTTAACAACCCAAATGAAAAAGCAAGATGATTAAGAGGCTTGCTAGCCAAGAAGGGCCACTTCGCTGTTTCGTGTGTAGGTGCTTAAAGGACCAAGGTTATTTGTATTATATAAGAAGCATCAGGAGCATCGCATATCATATATGAAGTATCAGAGGCATCGCATACCACAAGCCCGGATGTATCGCCCACTGCATCTGTCGGCTAAGATGCCCAGTCGCCACTTACGGGGTCATAGGAACTTGCCGAGACTCCGAAACACGGGTACACCGACTTCCCTCGTGGAAACGGCAAGTTAGTTGAGCATACATCCAGACCACAGGTGTGCTTTAAGTCGAAGGGAGACTTTTTTATACTCAGCCACTAACAGAGGATATGGCCGTTTCTAGTATTGATCCTTCATGCCAGGATTTTGTAGTGCCACTTCTGTGCTGGTAAGCCTGAGGGGGTACATCAAGAGACAGTAAGAAGGGGCAGAGACAATATAAACGCACAAGACAGGGCATTCATTGTACAGGACACGAGCTTGCGTGTCGACAGCTAAAGCACATCTTCAAGGCCTATAATATGCATAAAATCCATCTTGGTCAGAGCACTCTTGAACTGCGCCGAAGTCGTACTGGAAAGAAGATCAAGGGGGAGTCGATCCAACCACTTGGACGTCCTGCAAAAAAAGTCATGTTCGCCACTAGATCTCCTGAGACAAGCTATCTTGGGAGCAATACTGAAAGAACCACCGCATCGGCCATGTATGGGCCTGAACTTCCAATAATTGGAGGCCCGCAAGCAAGTCTCTCCTCTGAGGATTTTGTACGCCAGAATCAAATCAGCCTGAACTCTTCTGCAAAATAAAGTTTTCAAGTTTAATTTATCGAGACGAGCTTTGTATGAGGGTAGCGATAGTGGATAATTTGGGTCAGGGAAGACACGATAGAAAAGAATGCGAGTGAAAATCCTTTGAATACTCTCAATTTTATTTATATCTTTCTTGAAAACGGGACTCCATACGGGAGAACAATATTCCAAGATGGGCAGAACAAAAGTCTTATATAACCTAATCCAGGCTTTGAAATCAGTGCAATGAATGTTACGAAACAGACAATAGATAACTTTCAAAGCTTTCTTGTGAATGCTATCGATATGTAGCTTCCATTTAAGGTTTTTGGTGACCATCACTCCAAGGTCTTTAATAGAATCACAGCTAGACATTTCATGAAAACAAAGTTTTTGCTCCTCGCTCGAATAGGAAAGAGAAAGCACTTGAGACTTAGCCAAGTTAAGGCTGAGATTCCATGAACCTGCCCATGCTGTCATATTTTCCAGTGATTTCAACAACGCGGTATGAACGGTCTGTTTTTCAAGGGGTGGGTAAGTCGCAAACACTTTAATGTCATCCGCATAGGCAGCAACTTCAATGCTGGGGTGGGTTCCTAAGGTGTCCCAAAAGATCGCTAGTGTATATGAGGAACAGCAAAGGAGAGAGAATACCACCTTGCGGTACCCCTGAGATGCACCTTCTAGACCGCGATGAGTAATCACCGACCCGGACAATCATTCTGCGATGATCAAGATAGGAGTTAAACCATTCAAGCAATTTACCCCTCACCCCGATACTTTCAAGTTTAAGAAGTAACCTCGAGTGGCTAACAGTATCAAACGCTTTACTAAAATCAAAATAAATTATGTCCACATTGCAACCAGAATTCAACGCAGACCACCACTTATGGGTGCAATGAACTAATTGTGTGCAAGTGGAGGCTCCTGATACAAATCCGTGCTGATCTGGAGGTACGTGCTTGTGGGCAGTCAGCCAAGAGAGAAGGTGTTCTCTCATAATCTTCTCTAGCACTTTGACGGGGGCAGGAAGAATGCTGATAGGCCTGTAATCCGAAACTTTCTTTGCATTAGGTATCTTAGGGAGAGGTGTCACCAAAGCTGTTTTCCATAGATCAGGTACTTGCCCTAACATCAATGATATGTTAAATATATGCGCTAGTGGAACACTCAGCTCGAGCGCAAAGCTTTTGAAGAAATATTGGGGGATCTTGTCCGAGGTAGAGGAAAGAGATGGTTTCAGAGCACGTAAGTGTTTGGCTACAGTGTGAGGCTCTATGATAAAGTCAGGCATAGTATCTGGAAACCAATTGCAGACGACATCGCTAATATTTCCATCATCTCTAAAGACGCTAGAAAAGTAATTAGCGAGGGCTTCCGCTTTGTCACAGTTTTCAATGCATTTGAATCCTTCCTCATTCAATAGAATAGGACTGATTGAGGAACATTTTAAAAACCTACTAGCATAAAGAGCTAACCCACGAAAATTTCTTCTGGGCATTCAGGCGTTTAACCTTATTGTCTAAGTAACGCTTAATATGCTTATCTAATTTCTTACATATATCTAGGTAAGCTGGTGTATTCATCGGATCATTGAGAGTGCGAAACAACCTAGTTTTTTGTTCAATTAAGTTCAGTATGTGGGGTGGGTAAGTAGGCATGTCAACATTCTTCTCACTTATGGGCACGAATTCGTCTATAACTCTTTCAATCACGCAACAAAAGCGATTGTAGACATCACTGACGTCATCATAGCCGTTAAAAAGGTCGAGCCAGTTTATTGAAAGCAGTCTCTGAGAAATAGCAATTTTGTTGCAAGCTCTAAAATTCCGAAATCTAATTTTGGAAGTACATTTAACAGGACTTCTAAGAGCAAACGAAATAATGTTGTGATCGGAACCAGCTAGGGGAGGTAGAATGGTCAAGTCACATACGCTGTCACCAGAGGAAAGGACCAAATCGATAATATTGTCCAGCCTTGTAGGACGTTGGACAAATTGTTGAAGCCCCAAGGTCAAGAAAAATCAAGAAATTTACCCGCAGTAGGATTGCCTGGTCTTTGTAGCTCCCAGTCTATAGACAAATTAAAGTCTCCCACTACTGTGACTTCCGTAGAAATAGTCGTTGAAAGTTCAAATAGTATCGATAGGAGGCGATCATCCTGAAAGGTGGGCGAAGAGGGTGGACGGTACACTAATAGGAAGCGTCTTTTCTGACCAAAAAAAGAAACGTCAATACAAATCACATCAGCAAGTAAATTGGGCGCAAAAATCTCAATTGCTTCAAAAGTGACGGCCCTGTGCAAAAGAATGCAGACCCCACCTCCCATCCTATCATTACGATCCTTTCTAACCAACCAAGTAAGGTAAATCAGCAAGCAGTTCGGAATCAGAGAAATTAGAGGTAAACCATGTCTCACAAATGAAGACAATGTCCGGCCTATACTTTAAAAGGAAAACATGTAAATGCGGAATTTTCTTGACTAGACTTCTTGCATTAAATAGGGCGCACTTACAGTTAGGTAATTGCTGGCTTAGTCGTTTTTTGAGCGATAACTTCTATTGGGAATCCGCGCCCTATTTAATGCAAGAAGCCTTAACAATTTGCCCCTGTAAACAACATAAATTTTTTCGCCATTATGTTCGTCGCGGTTCACTCGAAT